>JABUQX010123082.1:0-16503 GCA_015478945.1 Trachelipus rathkii
AGAAGAGATAATAATATATAGAGGAGATTATAATAATATTATGGCGTGAAGTTATACCTGCATACTAATATATATATAATATATACATAATAGTAAATATAATTCAATTATATCGGTATTTTTCGATATTATCGATATATCGACACTTTTTGAATATAGCATCCCTAAATACTAGAATAATCACTGAAACATACCGACTGCCTATTATGAGAGATATATATAATATACTATAATAATATATTTAATATATATATATATTAAATCTATAAATATATATATATATATTAATATAATATATATAATATTCTATAATTTAATATAATTATTTTTATATATATTAAGTTTAGATATAAATGTAAGATATAGGAAGAATTTATATGCTTATATAGAATATGATAGAGATGTAGTGCTTTCAAGCTGATATAAATTGGGTAGTTTAGGAGGGAATAAATTTCATTTCGATAATACTGCAATATAGATATTAGTGTCGCTGACAATGCATGACAAGAAGTAGATGATGCTTGAAGAACGTGTAGCATAGAGCTCGCTGATACATGTATGGTATGTCCCATTAGTGTAGCGATAAATATAAAGTATTGCAATTGGGATTGAGGTCATTAGTAAGGGGAGGTAAATGGGGTAGTAAGTGGGATCAGATACAAAGAAGATGTCACAAGCGTGCAAATCCTTAGATTAAGGGCTCCCAAGATTACCGCTTGTTAAGTGGAGGTTTGTTGTTCATAAAACTAAACGAATAAGGACGGCGACGAGGGTAGTACGTCGACTTGATTCGGATCTCGATGTGAGTAGGTAGTCCGTGGGTGCTCCTCCAATAGCTCGTGTTCATTTGCTGAGGGTATATGACTACGGTGTGCGACTGAGTCAGGCCCCCGATTGGAGACAGCAGTATATACCGGGTGAAGTGGTGCTATCACTCGCTTAACCCTCGCATCGATTTGGTCACTTAGGTGGGGGATGTTCTCTGGCGTGTTGGGTTGTCCTTGCTCAGACCATCCCATGCTACGTAGAGGTCAGGTGCATACTTTTGGCTCTGACCACGACGTGATCGTTCGCACCCGATTCGGCGCTGAAGGGCTGCTGATTCTGAAGAAGCACCCTAGTGAATGTGTAAGAGAGTCTCGTGTGTTAGTAAGGGGGCGGTCGAGTGGCATAAAATCTTGCCTCCACTTCGAATAACATAGATGACATGATAATATTGGGAATAGATGAACAGAAGATAAGTTTATGAGATTTGCTAACATAGATGTAATATTAAATAAGGATTTAATTAGGGTAAAGTACTCTGTTGGGTAAGTAGTACTATGTGGAATTTGGTGTATTGTTTGGATTAAGTGTATATATATATACTCCTGAATGAATAAATAAGTATTAATGTATGCTGAATTAAGACCGCAGTCTGAAGGAAAATCTTTCAACGAACTATCAAAAGTGATTGGATTTTATAGACTTCGAACAAATGCTCACAAATAGTCTAATCTTTTATGGTTATTCATTTTAGAATATGGATGGGTTATGAAGAATTATGCAGGTAGGGAGTGCAGGGAGGTATTAGTAATGATGGAGAATGAGACAGCGGAAGTGGGGGGATGCTCTGATACTTCAATATTTTCACCCTAAGTAGCTCTATAGATCTTGGTTGTTTGCATGTTGAGAACAATATTACATAAGAAGATTTTGTAACTAGTATTGATATCCGGTATATTAAAAATTTTGCCATATAATTATTTTATGTAGGCACTTTGTCTATTTGTGAGAAGAGAGAGTGAGATGCTTTGAGGAAGAACTGTGGTAAGGAGGCGAGGGAATATTGTACTAAGGATGACAAAATGTGTATATATAATAATATAGTGTAGGAGTAGTTGACACTAGTAAATAACTAATAAGAATAAAGTACGTTATGTAGTTTATCTGGTTATGTAATGTTGCGAGAACAATACCTCGGTGTGATAGTTATAATGTTAGATATATGTGAGTGAGTACAATTGGAAACAGTGTATTGAAGTTATCACAATTATAATATATAGTAATATAGTATTTGTGTAATGAAAATGGAAAATTAGGAATGATATTAGCTCAGACTGTGTAGAAGTAATCAAGTTTGAATAAATGGTGGAAGGATTCATGGAAGGCTAATTCAATCTTTTTTTAGTGGTAAGTATGGGTTAAAGGAATCAAGAATCTTGAGTAATAGAGACTTTAATATAGGGACTGATAACTATTAGAGGGTATGGTTGTTACCTATATATATTGTGTTTAAATGTAATAGTAAAGAGTATAAACTATGGTCTGGAAATATAAAATATAATAGATCTAAATGTACATATATTGTGTATTTCAGATGGAAAATAATTTGTAGGATGTAAACGTGGTCTCCTCTATGATGGTGTGAGTATGTCTGATAAAAATTTGAGTAAAGATCACTAATGATTTAGATAAGAATGATGTTGTTGATGAAGCATAGTTGGTAAATGTTCCGAGAATAAAAATGAAAACTCTATTCGCATATAGATGATAATGGAATTTTTGGTACATCGTGGAAAGTGATGCGTTTGAGTATATTGGTTTGGGATAAATGCAATGACAAGGCGGGATTGTATGTTTAAGGGTGATAGTGCTCGCCTGGAAATGCGTACACGGATCTGAGTGAATAACCGAGAAGAGTAATTAAAATGCACTGAAAACAGTGAGTATCAGAACCTTTCAAATAACTGGTTTCTACATAATTAAGATGAGGCTTTATGAAAATAACATTCAAATTGGAAATTAAAATTAAGTCTTGGAGATCAGCAAACCGAAGTTCACTATGAAATCTGAATGATTAGGAAAGAGGTGAAATAATCGCGACGAGACTAATCGAAGAGCTTGTCTCTGGTCTACTTCTGGAAATCTCGACTACTCTCCTCAAAAAGGCGTTACTCTTAGCTCACGGGCTGTGTGAGTCGACGTCAATGGAATATGATCAGGAGTACTAATTATCACTAACATATTGAATATCCAGAAACTCAGACGGAAATACATTGATGAGAGAATAAGCTACATAGATATGATTATATACTGGACTAAACTCTATTGATCTCGTCATTCTAATAAAAGATATCATCCAAAATACTAATGAGTAAATATGACATTGAGTCACTACGCTCGATTTGTATCTGAATGATGAATCTGCAAGGGCGACGATAGAAAAGACATGCACAGCCATGTTTGTATCACCTACTGTACTTTTATCTTTAATGAGAATGATGACTTATTTCGCGCATAATTCTACTTTACTAATAGGTTATTCATTTATGTACACTATCCGTTTTAGACGTGACGCGAGAATAGGAGGTGCTTATTGTTTTCTGCACTTTTATCAATAAAATGCTTTGTGCATAAGTATCTATACGCATAGGCAAAGTCGATAAGGTACGTATTACTAATTATCTCAAACTGTCACAACATGGTATATGTAGTACTCACGAATCTGCAATGTGATTGTACTGAGGTGTTATGCACTTAGAGCAAAATGAGCTCATAGTTAGGACAGGTGGTTATGCACGGCTATGTATTTATACTTTTTATACTTTTATATGTAATTAACTAATTTTTGATTTCATTTCAAAACTCCCCTCTCTTTCTTAACCTCTGAATAAATCACTTTTGTGAGAGATAATCTTTACATAACAATAACTGATAAAATAGTGTAATTATCATTTATATCTTGATAAGAACCGCTTATGGAAATATAAAATATATATATTGCATAAAACTTACTCTTGAAAAAAGCCAAGGTTGGTTCCAAACCGAAAAATAACATAAAATAATTGTTGTAAATATATAAAGATAATCTCTATATTTCTATAAAAAGATATGAATATTAGTTGAAGTAAAAAGTAAAATTAACAAACAGTAATTAAAATTTACAAAGTACAGGTAAATATGTTGAAGAGTTAATATGAATTTCATTACTAAACTAAAGACATTTTATTATAAGTAAATTTAAAGGCTTCAACATATAACTAGATTATTGCATACAGATTCATTTTGTATAAATTTAGATTGGTTGAAATAATAGACCTGAGGCGCCAGGAGCAAATAAATTTAGAATATTTGGTATTTATGCAGATAAGCATGAATGATACTAAATGGCTCAAAAATGGTTCGTGATAATTAATTAATCGATTTCCGTAAAATCGCGAATTATTCGAGTTCTTACGATCGAATTTTTATGTCTCTTAGATGGTATGATTTGTCGCAAGGTACACTATCCGGTTATCCGAGTTATGATGAAAAAATCTCCTACTCTTGTCTGAATCGCATTTATCATCTGGTGCAACTTTCGCGGACTATTGGCCTTGGAGTATCAGACTCGCATTTCTCGTGTCTCACACCTATATAAAGGCTACTAATCACTGGTTTAAATAAAATGGCATATCAAAACAGCAATTTTCATTTTAGTTAACCGGTTTAACATATGTAATTATCTTGCTCATGAGCATGAATCAATGTATTTCGGAAACAATTTTGGAATAGGGAAAAAAGATCATATGTACTCTTGTATATATATATATAATTATAATATAAATATATATTAAATTAATATACATATATATATATACCTATATATATTATATTATTTATATATATATAATATATATATATATTATATATTAATAATATATATTTAATATATGATAATATATATCAATATATATATATATATAATATATATATATATTATATATATATATATATAATAATTTAATATATATATATATAATATATATATATATATATATTAATATATTAATATAATATATATATATAGTTTGGGGGACCGGAAACATCCTCTATTGTTAAAGGGCGTATACTATTATAAATTAGATATGTGCCGACTCTGAGGAAAAGCCTGGAAAAGTCCTCTTTGTACCATTAATCCTAAAGGGTAAAATAATTTTGAAATATCGAGATCATAACTATATTACATCCGTATGTATAGAGTTATCTCTTAATAAATGGGTGTAGGGCATCAGGATTTACCAGACACGTGAGAGGGGCAGATCGTCTTCCTAATAAAGGATAACTAGCTGAGACTACCTTACTAAATCCTGAGAACATCTTCTTGTTGCCTTTCTACAAGCCATTATGGTGAAAAAACAGACTCGAGGGAATATACTTCTACTGTGTCCGTATATGGAATGCAGTTTAATCCTCAGAAGTTTTAGGCGATGGTTTTTTGGTTCCGTACATTATGAGTAATATCTAGCTGCTATCTGGTTTACATCACTACTAGAATTCTAAAGCAGGATAAGATTTATTGTAGTAATTGCAAATACTATTAAATTAATTTATTATAAGGGTTTTATTATTCTCTATTATTCTCTCTCTCATTACAATTTATAAGCCAGTATTAATTAACTACCGAAATATTTTTCAAATGTAAAAAAATTTATTTTCAATTTAAAGACCTTCATTCAATTTTCGTAGTTCTTTATTTATTATCAATATAAAGCAGTTATTCTGAATTTACACTGTATTATAGATAACTTTTTAGAGTATTTCACTCATAAATCAAAATTAGTCGCTGAAAGCCGACATAAATTTTTTCTATATGAGAGAGGAGCTTAGGATACATGTAAGAATGGTAATATATTACAGTCTTAATGTAAATTAGCTATAATTTATGTTTCTAATCTAGTGGAAAGGTTGGTCGTATCACTCATCTCGTAGACGTATATTGAGAACATCTGAAATGATTGAATTTTATGATTTATTTTAGCACAAATAAACACACATTCATCATTTATGTGCAAATATTTGCTAAATAAATACAAAGTAATATGCATTTATTACCCTAGATCTAGTCTTTAAATTACTTTTATTAAATATATATATTATCATTCACTATATATTGTTTACTGATTAATATTAAATTAATTATTATATTATTTAGAGCATTAAAAGTAAACCTATTATATTGATGTCAGATAGACATTTTTATTTGTTCTCTGAAAAGTATTCTTTTTCTCTCTGATTTACTCTCAGAGCATAATTATAATTTTTTATTACATTGTATAAAATATTGTATTTGGAACATATTTTGTTATGCCATGCTTGAGGTAATCGCTTATATTCCTTCATACTCAGCTCATGTAATACTCTTAGAGTGTCTTCGCATATAGCTAATTTAATCTAATCAAGTATCTCGGCTTTTCAGTAGAATCACATTTCTTTCTTCTAATCTCTCTTCTTTACACGTGGTTTTCTTTTCATTTTTTTTCTTTTTTTTTTTTTTTTTTTTTTGTAAATACTCTTTTTGATATAAAAAGAATTTTCTGTGTGCACTCTCAGCGCCCTAAATTTGCTTTAAAAGTGAAAATAAATTGATTTTGTGTATTTCACTCATATATAATATAAATATATTATATCCACGAAAAGCTGACAAAAGAAAAAAAAAACATTTTTCCTGATACTTTATTTCTCGATCGTCCTCTGCCCATCTCCTTCAAAAACAATCTTTTCACGCTAATACTCTCTCTCAGGGCCATTATTACATCTCGTACACCATTTCTTTTATCATTTTTCTTAAATTCTTCACTCGCGTGTTGCAAGTTCGTTAACAAGGGATTATTATTATTATTATTCAATTATTATTATTATTATTATTATTTATTATTATTATTAATTATTATTATTATTTATTATTATTATTATTATTATTTTTTTTTTTTTTTTTTTTATATTATTTATTATACATCAAATTTTGGTTGCGAATCTTAAGGAAAGGTGTCTCCTTGCTTGCAAAAATAATGTTTTTATTCTCATCCCGTTAACGGAATATTTTTGCGCCTGCACTAAGCATTTTGGAGGCTTTTAGTAAGCATTTTGTACTGCCCTGCACTAAGCATTTTACGGCCCTGCACTAAGCATTTTTACTGCCCTGTACTAAGCATTTTTACAGCCCTGTACTGAGCATATTTTACTGCCCTGCACTAAGCATTTTTTACTGCCCCGCACTAAGCATTTTCACTGCCCCGCACTAAGCATTTTTTAGAGCCCTGCACCAAGCATTTTGACGGCCCTGTATCAAGCATTTTTGCAGCCCTGCACTAAACATTATTGCTGCCCTGCCCTAAGCATTTTGACAGGTCTGTACCAAGCATTGCAGTCCTGTCCTAAGCATTTTGACAGCTCTGACTAAGCATTTTTTACTCCTGCATCTAGCATTATAAGGTAATAGAGGCTGATAAGTTAAGAATTTTGTAAGAAGAATAAACACAATATTGCCTTAACCCCATGATGTTTAAGTGTTAGTTTGATTTCATTCATGCTTTCTCGGTCTTCGTGATATTCGAGTTCGGTTAAATTAAAATAATATTATTAAATTATATTAATAATTGAAAAGCTTTTTAATAATTTATTTTTATTTTTTAATTTTTGAAAAAAATTAATAAGATAGCTAGGAAAGATTCATATTATCTTTTTTTTCCCCGTGCGAAAATGAAAAAATTTTGCCCCATAAGCCAAAGAACATTTTTCCAACCATGAGTGCTGGAAATTAATAAATATAGATTCACATCGCAGCTACATTATCCAAATTATATATAATATATTATATATATAATATTATAATATTATATATATATATATATATATATTATTTTATATATAATATATATATATATATATATATATTAAAAAATTGTTATGGGAATTTAAATAATGAATAGATTAGTCTAACCTTTTAATTAATTTTTCACTTACGTGCTTTTCTAATTTTTTACTGCCTGCAATAAGCATTTTTTAATTAAGCCTCAGTTATATCAACAAACATACTCATTATACACATAATTTAAGTTCACAGGATGGTCCCTTACTAAATGGCTCATCAATGGGGCACATACATAGACATATTGGTATGAAAGAAAATTATAATAATAATTTTAAATATAATTGTAGTTCTTTGAAAGAACCCCTTCCTATAGGTGTTTATAGTTCTCCTGATCAAAGAATTTTAGAAACTATGGAATTTTTAACGCCGCCCGGATACATACGCTTAATCCCGCGCAAATAGTATGTTTTTCGTATATTGTTTATCTAGTGGTATCGGGGCAGTGCTCAATGTACTTGGATCTGGTATTTTTTCCAAATTAAACCCCTCACTGATTTAATTTTGCTCAATTAAAAATAAAATTATTGGTTGACCATATCTAATAGCCCTAGGGACACCAGATACACGAGTGCTTCTGACTCTGCATGATCGATTAGATCAGAGTGCGCTTAAAATGCTTATGTAGGTGAAAAAATACTACTTAATATTTAACTTGAAAATTATAAGAAGGGGACAATAAATAGTGAAAATATAAATATATCTAAATGATGTGGCGTAAATCTCTCCATTATCATTTTTCAAAATAACGACAACACGTGTTGTTTCGAGTATGCAATAAAAGATAGAAATATATAATTTAAAAGTGAATAGAGTTGTAAGACTATAAATATAATAATTTACTTTGTCGCCTCTCTCTCTCGAAACAATGTTATTAACCAATGGTTTTATTTATTTTTATTCAATCAATTTTTTATGTTTAAACCTTGTACAAATTGTAATATACTTTTTAATCTGAAAAAATTTTTTGGTGCGACCCCCAACGATTTCCCAAAATTTTATTTTTTCTCCCTTTTATAAACTTAATACGTTAAAAGACAAAAAAATTTGTTTAAAGTAACAAAAAGAAATAATTTGGTTTTAGAAAGTCGAAATTCTTATTTAATTTCAATGGAATTTAAACCTTTTTTTTTAAGTTTTTTTTTTTTGTTTTAATTTTACTTATTTCAAAAAACTTAAAATTAAAAATAACGAATGGCAACACAAGAAAAGAAATACCCGGAGCTAGTTCGTGGAAGTGAATAATTGAGTGGGAGCTCCGCTGTTGGAACTATTTAGCTCTCTAAGTAAAAATCTTATAAAGTAAATATAGATAATTCGGTCATCCCGCCTAAATAATGATAATTTTGTAGATAATAAACTAGCTGATCTCAAAAATATTTCTCTTGGGCACTGCACAGTAATGGTTTATCACCAATTGTAAATTCCCTAACAAAATATTCATTACTTTACTCAGGTATACTTATTTTTAGATTATTTTTTGTGGATTAGTTAAGATGGCCCTAAACTAAGTTATCCTAATGAAATTCCTTCTGCTTCGTGGGAATATTTAGGCGAAAAATGGAGAAGTCTCTATCAGGTTACCCCACTTTGCTATAAATTTAAAAAAATTAAGCAAATAAATATGTATTATATATTCAATTAATCTTCTTGTTATCGTGTTCTTATAGTAAAACAGTTTTTGTCTCGTGTTAATCAATTTAATTCTTCTGATTCCTTCCTGAGAGACGGTTTCGGGACTCTTGGTTCTAAACTTTTCGGTCTTCTTCTTCGTCCGTCTATTCACGGAAATAAGAATTAACAGAAAAATTTTTCCACCTTTACTATTAATAAATTATTTACACTCGTGAGACGAGCAGACAAGAATCATTCCTACTAAATCATTCAAAAAATATAAAAGGAAACTTATACACAGCCAATTTGATTTTGTTATTAACAATTGATAGAACTGAGTCTTATTAACTAAAAAAAATATACATAATATTCAAGTATGTAAATAAAGTTATATAAAAATTATTATCATTTTTTTTTGTTAAGTTTTTGCTTTTTATATTTTTAGAAGTATGTGCTCTTTCTACTAATATAATATTTAAACCGAGTATACGCGCAAATTCGTGTTAATGTTGTTATCGACGGAGGTATTTTAGAATTTTATAATGATTACTTCACAATAATTCCGTATAACCAGGCCAGAGAGAGAATATATCAAAGAAATAATAATATCAATAGTTCAAGATATACAATAATATAATATATAACATCAAATCTAACATAACTATAAACCTTAAATATATCTTATTTTAAATTAAATATTAATTAATTAAATTATATATATATTTAATATTAAAAATATTAATATAATAATATTTAATATTATAATTTTATATATACATAGGAGCTTTCTCATCACTTTTCAAATCGAAACGAAACAAATAGTTTTATTGATTTGATTACAGCTGTTATTTTGAGGTATTATACAATCCTATGAGTTACAGGTAAATATTGGTATTCTTAATTTTATAGCATGATAGTAACTAATAGTGATTTAGGTATTTTAAGAAAATATATTTAAAGTATTTCCGATACATATTTATAATTTTATTTACCTTATTTTAAATAGGAATAAATTATGAAAATATATTGTTTTATTATTTTTAGGTAGGGTCCCCTTGACTCACCGGCCTACTAGCTAGGTAAAATAACGAAATAACAATAAACCGCTAGTAATAGCATAAACAAACCTATGTCCCAAATGTAACCCGAAATATTGGAGGAAATAAAAAAATTAAATATTTTTATTTTTATATTGCTTTCATTCTCTTATGGGTAAAATTGCCTAAATAAATAATAAAAAATTGGAAGGGTTTTCTTGGGCTTTTACTTCCTCATTTATCGACAAATGATATTTAATCATACTATAATATATCTTGAAAATTCTATGTATTATTATCGTTATATATTGTCACATAGCAATGTTATATAACTACTCCTAATAAAATCCAAAAAAGCTACTTAAAATAAATAATCACATAAAAATTTCCGGTATTATAGAACTAAACTTTTTGCCCCCTATACAAAAAAAAGCCCCCCCCGCAATGGTGTCAGAAATAATGAATAATAAAATTAAAGGATTAAAATTAAATAAATAACGACTCATCATAATTCACAATAAGTATAAACATTTATTATAATAATTATTAGTGAAAAAAATAAATATATACATAATAATTATAATAATAAGGTATAATTTTAATTTAAAATACCATTTAATGTCACTCAAATACCTTATTTTATGTATTATAAAAATTGAATATGTTAACTTAAATGTTTTATAATGCCCTATAAATAAATAATTAATCAGGTCATAAAATTAGTGATTATAAGAAGATGGTTTTAAAGATAAAGTCGCATTTAAACCAGCATTCAAATTAATAGGAATGGGGGTATTTTAAAATAATGTTCACATAAACCTTATTTAGGAAATTTTATGTACGTATATAATAAGTGAGGGGTTACTAAATAATAAGTGGCATAAACGTTAAAACTTTAAAAGAAGTGGGGGGGTTTATTCTTTGTATTTAGTCCAGATAAGGAGCCCACATATATATATATTTGTTATATTCAGAAAATGAAATGGGAAGATACGGTTTGTCATTATATTACACATTAGGAAAAATAATAAAAGGTTGAAATAAGTAGTGATAAAATGCAAATGATATTTGGGAGGTGTTATAAACAATTTTAACTAGTATACTAAAACAGGGAAATGGGTAGGGCTTACGTAAGAAAGCTTTGACTTAGCCGCTAATAAAATATTACTGATCGAAACTTTTAGACAGAGACACGTTAACAGTTTGCGATGCCGTAAAATTTAGAAATAAAGTAGGAGAAGATACTATGCAAGAAGTGATTAAATCTTATTTCAATTACCTCAAGGAGGTTTAAATAACAGGTGAGTTTTATTTTTCTATGGAATTAGATTTATCTAATAATAATACCCTCCTCCTCAAATCTTATAATCAACAATAAATATAAATTAACCGGGGAAAAATAGGTAGGGTAGGTATCGGGGTTGGGTGATATCTACTAGTAACTATACTAACAATTCGGAAATACAAAATATCTATGAGAAATACTGTAGAAAAAAAAATAACGTTTAGCGTTTTTAAGAAAAGAACCGAAAAGCTGGTAACCAGAACCCAAATTCAAGAATAAAATAAAATGCGTACAAGAACCGTCCCCCGCACCCATCAATTCTTACGGAGTCTAAAAAAGAGAGAGGAATACTAACTTAATCTTAAAGGAGGCAACTTTATTTTTCTCACAGTAAGAACAATTAAATTGTTTTTGATGACATATACGATAAATGCTTAGTCAAACTTTTCATTTTATTCATTATTATTCACTTTATCCAAAAAAGAAAACAATGAACGCCTGTTAAGGGAAAAATAAACAAAATTCACGCAATGAGAGGGTATACAATAACAAAATATCAGAGATTGGGATAATTTCTTGTGCTTACCGCCAATATACCGACAAAAGTGGTTAATCCCAATTATAGCCCAATACATATTGGGAGTGACAAAATGATCGGCGTAATGTGCATCCGTGACGGGATTGTACCTCAAAAATAAGGGGGCTGAAGAAAGTGAGAATACCCCACCATCACGCACTGGTTTCCCCCAAAATGGCACCTTGCCCCCTTCACCTAATAGAGAAAGGTAAATATCACCTAAGACCTCGGGCAAAAAACTCTTAATAAATTGGACAAAAATATATAACCAAATTCTCTCTTATATTGGACAGGAACCGGGACGAATCAGCAACTCTCTCGCTTTAATCAATAAGCAGAGGGGTTATGAGAATAACTTGAAGATAAGGCTCTATTAAACTTCAAAGAAAAACAAAAAATTGCGGGTGTCCTCACCGGCGGATACAAAACAGCCGTTTTTAACCATTTGTAAACATAGCCCAAATACCCATGAGATTTTTTCCACTCCAAATACTTCCCCCCTGCCCCAACTTTTTACCGAGTCTGTTTTAATCAAATAGGTAATATAAAGAGTACTTTTGAATATAGATCGGGCCCCTTTCAGTCTTTGCCACCTTACGACGGGGAAAAATTCATGTTGATAAAGGAAACACACAGAGCCGCGTTCCGTTTGATTTTCCCATTTTTCTGTCAGAAAAAACCGTCCTCCCTTTGGGGCGGGTTTTGAACCTGCCACTGAAAAGCTGTGAATAATGGACACCTTTTTAAGAAACTACAAAACCGGATTGACACAATTTATAGGTCTACCGAAAACATTGAAAAAATTGGGCTTGCCCCACACAATAAAATGCAAGCTTATAAATGACCGACCCCCTTAACCTCGTCACCAAAACTTCCGGAAGAAAAATGGGATCAAAGAAAAAGAAAAAAACAAATTCAAGTAAATATTTCCTGGCTTTTTTTTTTTTTTTGCCCCCCGACGGTTTTAGCCAAACTTTTCTAACTTATTTAAGCTTCTTTCAAAATGGGTTTCAGAAATATCTTTTTTGTCCAAAAAATTGACCGGTGGGGACAAATAATTGCTTTAAGTTTTGAAATGAAACCCAGTAAATCCGCCCGATTGGGAATCCTTCAAAAAAACGGTTCGACATTAACCAACAACGCATGTAAGGCGGAAAAAAATCAACCCGGGCCGTCCCCCCAAACTGCGGTCCTTGGGCATGCAACATTGAAACCTTGGGCCCGGCCCAAGAAAAGGGCCTGAGGGCAATGGGGGTATTTCCCCCCCGCGGCTGGATGGAAACGTTCCCTTCGAAAACAACATTTTTTTGGGTAAATACTTTGGTTATGGTTAAACAAAGTTAAAACCGAAGAAAAAACCTGAACATTCCCCCCTTCCCCTTTCCCTTTCTGGATGTTTTTTGAATAGATCAATAGTGTTTAAAAATTTTGGTTTTTGATTAAAAAAACTATTTAAAACAACGTTATATACATTTACAAGTATCCAGATATTTTGAAAAAAGCCCTTGTTTTTCCTTTGAAAAAACTAACCAAAATTTGTTTCCTTCACCTTTTTTTTTTTTTTCAAAAATTTTCAAACTTTTTAAAAAAAAACTAATTATTGGGTAAACATTGGAAAAATAACGCGTTTACATTGGGTAACATCCGCGTTGGAAAAAAGAACTGGTAATAAAAAAGTCGAGACAAAAAAGGAAAAGAAAAAGCCCCAACTCCCATTTTTTTTTTTAAAATTCGGCCATTTCACAAAAAAGCCTAGTATAAATACAAAATCTTTTCCCCCATTTTATTTTCCCATTGTTTTGGGGTGGGGCGCGGTTTTTTTTTCCCCCCCCGGTATTTACGGCGTTTTTTTTTTTTAAGAAAAACCCAAAACATTAAAAACATAATCCCCAAATCCCATCCTCCTTAATGAAATTAAATAATCGAACTTATATTTCTATACACATTTTTTTCATACCTTTTCTTAAATAATTTAGGTGCCCAAAATATGAACCCGTGTACCAATACTTCGAGAGGAACCTGTTTTTTTATTATAATATAATATATATTATTAATAATAAATATAAATAATATAATAATATAAAATATATAATATTAATATATTAACTATAAATTATTTATAATTAAAATAATCTGTAAATCATTTTTTTAATATATATTATAAAAAATATAAAATAATATATATATATATTAATAATCGGTTTAATAACGGGGGGTTAAAAGGTGTTAGCAAACAGGAAAAACTCCCAAACAAATATTTTCCCTGAAAAAAAATCAATAAATATCGATATGAATATATAAAAAATATTTAAAATAAATAATATATCTATAATATACATTTTTCTAAAATTAATAATTCTAACCTTATTATATTAATTATAATAATATATTTTGCGTATAAGTTTAATATAATAGTATAATAGGAAGATTTTAATAATATAACCAAAATTTTCGATAAAATAATTTGGGAATTTTTTGGAACCTTGGAATTTTTTTTTCCAGAAAATATTTGGTTGGAGTCCCCCTGGTGCCTATAAACCTTTCACCATAATACCGGTACAATATCTAAAATAATAACAGAAAAACTTGGGGCCGATTTTAATCCCCCCGAACGGGAATAATCCCGGTTTATCCCCCGGTTTTACCTTTCAGCCCGGAAAAATTTTTTTATCCGGTTCGGGTTAATCCGGCCCCCTTCCCTTAAAATATATATATAATAATATTAAATTATAATAAACAGTAAAGGAATTCAAAAATATCATATAAATTTAAATCATTACAGTAATGAGATAAATAAATTTATTTAATGAGAATAGAAAAGTGGTCATAAATAATCAGAGATTTGTAAATAATAAGGGTTATTATTTAAGTCATATATTTTTTATGATATCTTTTTGGTAAACAGTAATGAAATATAAAATAATAATATGAAATGATAGATTTATATATATATAAAATATATAATATTAATAATATGTAATATATTAGTTTATTAATACATGACTTTAAAAATTAAAACGGAAAGTAGAGTCATAATTCAAAATTATATTTTTTTTTAATTTTAGGCCCCTATTGTTGGTGGAAGCAGGATTAATATTTGGTAAAACAGTAAATTTAAAGTAAATTAACACCAAAATTTTTTTTAATAATTTTCAATCTCCTTTATACTCTACAAATTTTAAATTTTTTTTTGGGTAAAAAAAGTTAACCTTAACTTAAACCTAAAACTTAGCCTAACCTTAACAAACTTACACTAACTTAACGTATCATTAGATGATAGTAACAGGAAGTCCCCCAAAACCACTTATAAAATGTCATAATCAATAAATAAACCGTGAAAAGTAATAGGCATTTTAGTCCTTTGAACATTTAAAAGGAGTGTAGTTTAAGCAAACACCAAATTTTAAGGGGAATACAAATAAATTTTTATCAAAATAAATGATATTATTCAAAAGGGTGGTAACTGCCCAAACAATCCCCCTCATAACTTTTTTAAAGTGTGAAAGGGCCCCCCCTTGGTCAAACTGCCCAAAAAAACATCCACAACCCCCCCTTAACCCACATTTTTTTTCAACACGCACCGGCACAACCCCCCCCACTGGGGGGTGGGTAATCTTGTTTCCAATATAAAAGGGGTTTCTTTTCCCGTTTTTTGACAAGGCCCCCAAACCCATGGGGGCCCTCGGAAAACCTTTTTTTCCCTTTTTTTCAACTCCCGTAATTTAATGCACTTTCTTTCCCGGCATTCTCCAAAACTCTAATTTCCCCCCCCTTTTTTCCTTTCAACCAAAACTCCTTTTAATGACAAACTTCGAAATAAAACCTTTTCTTCGGTCCCCCTTCTCCAGCTCAGTTAAAATTCCTTGCAAAGCAACAAAACACATTACACTTAAATTCCACACGCCCTAAAAAAACCCAATCTGAAACAATTATCATTCAATTTTTCCTTTTTTTTTTCCCCAAAATGATTTGTAAAACACAAAAACAAACAAACTCATTTTTCCCCATTTTTTTCATTTTTTTTTTCTTTTTTCAACAATCAACACAAACCTCTTTTTTCATTGGGTTCATTCATCAATTTTTTTTCCAATTCTATTTACAACATAACACCCCCTAAGATTAATTTCCATCTAAAACAAAAACTGCAACCCTAAGACCTAAATAAGTTTCCCCCCCCCCCTTAAAATTCCACAGCCAAATAGTTTCAAAACTTACAAAAAACAATCAAACACCACATAACATAAACTCAAATGCCAAGAAAATTTTCCCTAAGCCGTAAGTCAAATTAACTTTTTAAAAAACAATAAAGAAAAATGAA
>JABUQX010123083.1:0-39576 GCA_015478945.1 Trachelipus rathkii
TTGCACTAGTATTGAAATTCAAATATAGGAAGGTTGTGCTTGAGAAACATCAATTTTTCTTTCTTTTCTGCAGAGTATGTTTCTATTTTCATCATATATTAGCCTAGCATTGCTAAATACTCCACTTGGAACATAAGTTGGAGAACAGGCAAGTATTTTGCAAGTTTATCCAAGCGTGGGTAAACATTTTGTTTAACTTTCCACCAACTGGACAGGATCATCATTTGTATCTAGTCGCTTTTCTTGGTGATAGTTTTCAATCATTTCGTGTACATCTTTGGTACGTGTGTGTTTCTTTATCACTACTGATTGTAGAAATTCTAGGGAATCTGCTATTGATTTACTTATAGAAGGTGTTGTCTGTAAGATTTCTGTTTTTTCCTTTTTTAATGGGTGGCGAATTAATATACTGTTTGGATTGAAGTTTTTCAACTGCAACACAAGGGACGATTTAACTTGTTCTAATATTGTGTTACCAAAAACTTGCCTTTATAACGGGATCGAAGTGTTGTACATAAGAATTAATTTTCACAGAACCAAAGCGTTTTTCTAGCTCTAGTTTAATTACATCATTCATTCTTTTTAAACCGTCATCATTTTCATTCGAAGATGGTTCAAAATGCTTCCTTAGCTTTGAGATTAATGGTATTACATCGGAGACAGAAGCTGTAGAGGCGCTGATTTTTTTGGTAATTTCTTCAAATAGTTTCAATAGCTTAATGCAGTGTGATATGATGTCATTTTCCACATTAGCAAGAATGTTACCTTTGAATACGAACTGGCGTACAAAGTAAGAGGTTCTTTGACAATACCATTCTTTCCATCATGTGAAGTGTACTATTCCAGCAAATGGAATGTTTCTTTGAGAACATTATGATACAAGCCGTTTTTGAATTGCCGTCAACTCATTTTCATTTTCATTTTCATCGATTCATCTTAAGTATTTTTATTATAAAATTCTTTATCAATTCTCGACAATAAATATCCGCGCAACATCTGCAGGGCAAAGCGCGCGGATGCGGATGCAGATCTTTATAATGTGGGGATGCTATATGGATGTGCGGATGCGGATGTTACCTGCATCACTAATATATATATATATATATATATATATATATATATATATATATATATATTATATATATATATATATATATATATATATATATATATATATATATATATATATATATATATATATATATATATATATATATATATATTTACATAAGAAGCTGCTACATATTTGTAGCAACATACGTTTCTTCTTTTATATGTCATGGACTTGTCATAAACAATTTTACTTACAGAAGGGGTGGTGAAGGTATAGGTAGTTTTCATTATGAGGAACTGGGACTGTGGATGAGGGAATATCTGGGTATGGAAGAGTTCATTAGTGGTACTTTTTCCATATTTTTAATAGCCCACAAATCAAACACTTAAATCATAGTGACTCGTTGGCTCTCGCCATATTATGGGAATAGCCAAAGGCATTGCTTTTTTTTGCTCCTCTTAGCCATCCTTCTAGGTTGTTTTACAACTTCCACATAGCAATAAGGAGGTGCCCAGTGCTTATCTAAGTCACCACAGGCATACCCTGTACGCTATCCAATACTTAGTTCCCTTCACAATTTTGATGAAAATGTGCTTAGAACTAACATAATATTCACACACATAACAAAATGAATCTGCCAACGTATAAAAGTGTCTACTTGCAATTTTTTAAATGTTTATTATATTATTACTAATATTCGGAAAATTATAAAAGATATTTAAGTTTGGTACCTCACCTTCAATTATATCATTGCACTAGAATGTAGTTAAACAATGGTATATATATATATATATATATATATATGTGTGTGTATGAAGAAGAGGATCTTCAGTATAGTATATATATATATATATATATATATATATATATATATATATATATATATATATATATATATATATATATATATATATATATATATAAAGCATGCAATCCCCATAAAACATTAGTGGCAACTGATCTTTACTCAGCGCGATGCCGGTAACGACCCTACCAAATGAGAAGATACCAATAACTATTTTATGACGTCGTAACATAAAAACGGTCGATGCTAGAGAAAAACTAAGAACATATTTGGAATCTGCATAAAACACTGTATAAAAAAACTAAAAAAATCAGAAGAAACCAAAAAAAAAATTTTGTTCCTTACATTGTCTTATCATTTCGGTAACTCTTTCACTGTGGGACTAGACTTAAAGAAATCGTTCGATAGAGTCTGGCACAAAGCATTGATTTCCAATTTTCCCTCTTTGGGTATCTATCATTTTCTCGAATTTTTTTCATTTTTGAATTTTCAATTGGGGCATTAAGAGCAAGGTTGTTTTCAATGCCTCAAAAACTCAAATTCTTCATCTTTCTACTCGACATAATCTTCCACACAGCTATAACACCAACTTCGAAAACACACAACTAAAAATTTCGTCTGACCTTAAGAATCTTGGTTTTTATTTTTCTGGTGATCTTAATTGGAAAGATCACATTGCTCTTCTATCTACTTGGACCTTCTGAGGAGTCTCTAGAATTACTTCACACCACCGAAGTTGCTAGTTCGTTATAGGGGTGTTGTTCTCCTTTATACGTAGAATGGTTCACATCTAGGATGGTTTCACTTACACAGTCCTCCTTGAAAAGGAAGAGTCTAGGAATTTTCGTCTATGAACTCTCCTACTCTCACTATCTCTCTCTCTATTCTCTCTCTAGCCATCGAGATTGTTTAGCCACTCTCTTTATTTTATCGATATTACAATAGACACTGCTTTTTTGAACTCTCCATCTAGAAGAGTTCGCGGGATACGCATTTGAACACAGTCATCTTTTCCCTATCCTACTCTCTGATCCCCGCACTTAACTGCTGTGCTCAATCTTACATGTACTCAGCTGGCAAAGTCTGAAACACACTCCATTTATCTATTAATTATCCCAACTCAATTTGACTGTAAACTTTTCAATCGCCATGTATCGGAGCAAA
Organism: Trachelipus rathkii; assembly: GCA_015478945.1. Lineage (NCBI taxonomy): Eukaryota > Metazoa > Arthropoda > Malacostraca > Isopoda > Trachelipodidae > Trachelipus > Trachelipus rathkii. The sequence goes on from JABUQX010123083.1 coordinate 3,024, forward strand.
TCAGCCTTTTAATTGGTTCTTACTTAGCAACTTTTCCCAACTCTGGTTGAAATTTGGTACTGAACCTGTGTTGTATTTTTATTACATGCAAACTAGGGCGCGATTTCGCACCTACGATAAGAAGGATGACATGCATTTGTTAACACAAACCTAAACATTACTTATACATATTGGTTATATATATATATATATATATATATATATATTATATTATTATTATTATATATTATTATTATTATTATTGTTATACATACATATATTATTACTTTTATATTATTGTTATATACATATATATATATATATTATTATATATATCTGTCATTATTATTTGCTATTATTATTATATATATATATATATTATTATTATATATGCTACATACATATATATATATGTTACTCTTACATATTACATACATATATATATTATATATATATATTATTATATTATATATATATTACATATTAGCTAATATTATTATTATATATATATATTGTTATTAGTTATATATTATATATTATTATTATTATTATTATTATTATAGATATTTCATAAAAATCTATATAGATATATATATATATATATATATATATATATATATATATATATATATATATATATATATATATATATATATATATATACTATATAGTAAATATTTAAGTTTGTGGACAGCAATGCATGACACATGCTTCACTTGTCGTAGGCACGTGAATCGAGCCCAGGGCTGTAATAAAACGTACATATTTCTAATATATAACTGGAATATCGATTACAATTCTTACACTTAAAGTTTCGAAACATTATTAATAATTAAATATATATATATATATATATATATATATATATATATATATATATATATATATATATATATATATATGAAAATAGAGAGATATAAGAAGAGAAAGAATATATATATATATATATATATATATATATATATATATATATATATATATATATATATATATATATATAGATACATATATATATATATATATATATATATAATATATATATATATATATATATATATATATATATATATATATATATATATATATATATATATATATATATATATATATATATGTGTGTGTGTGTGTGTGTGTGTGTGTGTGTGTGTGTGCGTGAAACTAGGAACCGTGCGTGGGAGTGCGTGTGCATAAAAATAGGTTACGATAAATTAGCATAAATAAATAAATCCATACGGTTATACGTAACGAGAAAAAAGAAATTGATTATAGTGGGGCAATGTTTACTTATTCATGGAACCATCACGAAAGCAGATGCACGATTCCTTCGGATTAAAATTTCATGACGCCAAAGTCTCGTTATTGATTTAGCAATGAAAATCTTTTTAAAAATTTAGAAGAAGAAAAAACAATTTAAAAAGTATTAAATTCAATTATAATTTTATTGTTTGGGCCTCTCATCGATCAAATTTTCAGTTTTTAAAATATGATTCTCTAAGGGATTTTTCGGTTTACATGCTACACCTGACCTAAGCTTATTTTATAATAATGTGGTATTAATTAAAGAGATAAGTTAAAGAGATTTAAGAGATTAATTAAAGAGTAAAAGATATACCACAACAAAACTTGGTAATGAATATTCAATCTATTTTTACCAAGGCTGCAGAACCAAAGTAAAGTCTGGAGCCTGGGAGCCGGGAGTCGGGAGTCGAGAGTCGAGAGTCGAGAGTCGAGTGTCGAGGATTCGGGATTCGGGATTCGGGAGCCGGGAGTCGGGAGCCGGGAGCCGGGAGCCGGGAGCCGGGAGCCGGGAGCCGGGAGCCGGGAGCCGGGAGCCGGGAGCCGGGAGCCGGGAGCCGGGAGCCGGGAGCCGGAGCCGGAGCCGGGAGCCGGGAGCCGGAAGCGGATAAAAAAAAATATTTTTACTCCAAAATAAATTATTCAAAGCCAGAGATGTGACGGATTATATAATTTTAAAATGATTTAGCTGGAGTAGAAGTCGGAGTCGGGGAATTTTAAAATGGTGGACCCTGAGGCAGAGTTGAAGTCGAATTCGGAACAGTTTATTTTAAAATGATGAACCCGAAGCTGCAATTGGATCCTGAAAAAAATTACCACTTCCGCAACACTGAATTTTACCTACCTTCGTGTTTAGTTAAGTCATATCAGCTGTCTAGTTTATTTTACTTTTAATTAGGTGTAGGCCAGGTTAGGTGTAAATCAGTAATGTATCTTAGCAGGAAAAAAAATCTTGAAATTGAATTCCCTTAATTTTTAGACGTTTGAAATTTTTTATCGATCAAGATAAAAATTTGGTGACTTTTATATCAATGAATGCGTTTATCAAAATGTTTGGTGGATATTTTATTTGCTCAAAGTATTGTTCAAAATATATTACTGTGTCGTTAAGTTTCGATACTACTCTTTCCTTGACAGTAAAAAAATAATTTTAATTTAATTCAATAAAAGCCACAGATTTGGTTGATATTTGGACTAATACCACAGGAGCTGTATATATGTAAGGGGGTGGTCCATAAAGCTCTGCCTACTTTGCCTCACATCAAAATGTTGTGCATAGTGTATACACAACATGTGTCGGACCGATCTGACTGAAAATAGAACCAGACTCATTTTGCTTTCCTACCGAAAGGAGAAGAGGAATATATGCTAGTTTTCAAAGATTTATAATTCTATTCTTTCTTTCTTTTAATCTTGCCTTCTCGTTCCAGCTCATATGCTATAAGCCTTATCGAAGGAGTCATCTCCTCTGTCAGAATACAATACCTTAAAAATATAAAACTAGAAGAGTGCAATGCAGGCTACCATGGAAGTAATGACTAATTTAAAATTGTGGCTTTTGTGATTTATTTTTGACAGATTGTATATTTGTAGTTTCTGCAATTCCAGAAGTGGCTTAAAAACGATATATAGCATAATCGTTTTATAGATATCGACTTATGTAATACACTGATAAATAATAATAATTCACGATATTTATTGACATCGACATATCGATATCGATTGACGGTAATAATGCAATATTAAATGGTCTTAATCAGTTATTTCTGCTAACATTGATTTAACGAAATATTTTATAAAAATTGTTTTAAAATCTAATCAGAAATCTTATTAGAATATAGGGCATGATTTTAAATCTATATTGTTCATGTTATCTATTAATATCGATATATCATTATATAAATTTGGTCATATCGATTTCAATGCTATTAATCAATGGTCCCTATTAACATCAATAATCGATATATTTTGAAATAAGTTGTTTTAATAAGTGATAAGAAATTCTTATAAATATGTAGGGTATGAATTTAAATCCATATCAGTCAAAGAATTTAAATTCTATCATTTATTTCAGTGAGGAATAAATGAATTGTAAAATTCTCTTTTCATTTATTTTTTTTAATTTAAATAAAAAAAAGACGAATGAATTATAGGATATCATTAATTATTTCTCAATTTCCTTTTTCTAAAAAATATGTTAATAATTAATGAACCGTTCGGTTCTTTTTTTTGTTGAATTAAATATAAGAAATAAACGAAAATTTCGATATGGATTCAAACTAATTAATAATAAATATCCTAATATATATATATTCGTTATTTACATATAGTAATTATAATGAGATATTATGGTTGAGCAAGGCAATTTTCCGCAAAGCACAAGGAGATTGGCACTATTAGTATTTCACCGCACCGCACCGCACCGCACCGCACCGCACCGCACCGCACCGCACCGCACCGCACCGCCCCCGCACCGCCCCGCACCGCCCCCGCACCGCACCGCACCGCACCGTCACCGCACCGCACCACACCGCATATAGCATATATATATATATATATATATATTACATATATTATATTATATAGAGTTACACATATTATTATTACATATATTATTATTATATATATTATATTATTACATATTATTATTATTAAACATATATTATTGGTTATTATTATTATATACATATATATATATATATGTTATTAGTTAGTATGCAAGATATATATATAGATACATATTATTATACATAAATTATATGATATATTATTATATATTATATTATTATTACATATACATGTCAAATGGATTGGTTGGTTATTATTATTATTATTATTATATATATAATATTACAGACTAAAATTACTAATTATTATTATACAAATTATTCCATATGAGTACATAATAATAATATTATTATTATTATTATTATTATTATATTGAGCATATATATATTATATATATTATTATTATTATATATTAAGTTATTATTACACATATATATTATTATATATAATATATAGAGTATATATTATTATTATATATTATATTATTATTACATATTGCTATTATATATATATTATTATTATTATATATTATTATTATTATTATTATATTATTATTATATATTATTATATATTATTATTATATTATTATATATTAGCAAATATATATATATATATATATATTATTATTATATTATTATTATATATTATATATTATTATTATTATTACATATTATTATTACATATTATTATAGCAATTTAATTATATTACATATTATTATATATTTTATATATATATAGTTATATATATATATATATATATATATAGTATATATATATATATATATATATATATATATATATATTTATATATATATTTATATATATAATAGTATATATATATATAAAGTATATATATATATATATATATATATATATATATATGAATATATATATATATATATATATATATATATATATATATATATATATATATATATCACTAGTCTTTTATATAAGAACAATGACGCAACAATATTTCTTCCAATGAAATAACGACGTATATTTAATACCACTCAGATTCGATAGAGACCAGATTTTCATGCACGTTTTCATTAAAAATGAAGGTGATTTTTTTCATTATTTGCATTTCCTGGTAAAATTACTTTGTTGCATTTGCGTCATTATTCTACTGGACCAGAGATATATATATATATATATATATATATATATATATATATATATATATATATATATATATATATATATATATATATATATATATATATATATATATATAAAAGAAACTGTGTTATATGGTCTCTACAATAAACTTCTGTTTCTTGCACAATTATTATTGAGATTTAGAGTAAGTTTATCATAATTTTCAGCTTTGTGGCATACTGTAAATACAATTTACAGTATTTCAAACCATTAATTAAGCAAGTCTAAAAGGAAATTTTATTAATTTTCATAGCAAATTTTAAGAGTATCAAGACAATAATTATTAAACTAAAGGCTGTACAATACTGTACAATTTTTCAGGAGCATAGCTTGTTGAATGATATATATATATATATAGTATATTATTACAGTTATTTGATATTATACATTGGTTATTATGCTATATATTATTATACATTATTATTATTACATACATATTATATATACAGCACATTATTATTATTATTATTATTATTATATTATTATTACATATATATATATTATATATATTATTATATACATATTATTATATATATATTATTACATATTATTATTATATTAAATATATATATATTATTATTATGTTATTATTATTATTATTATTATTATTACATATTATACATATTATTATTATTATTATTATTACATATATTATTATTGGTACATATATTATTACATATATTATCCATTATTATAATATTGTTATATTATACATATTATACATATTATTATTGTTATATTATATTAAAGAAGATATTATTATTACATATATTATTATTATTACATATTATATATTTAGTATATTATTATTACATATATATATCCATTATATTATATTATTATTATATATATATTATACATATTATTATTACATATATATTATTATTATACATTTATTATTATATTATTATTATTATTATTATTATATATTATTATATTATGTTATTATTACATACATATATACATATACGTATTATACATATAAAGAAGATATGATATATATTATTATTATTATATTATTATTATTATACATATATACATATTATTATTATTATATACATATTATATATTATGTTACATATATTATATATATATATATATATATATATATGTGTTAGAACTGCAATAGATCGAATGATTTGCTCTTGAATATGTCGCATAATAATCATATGATAGATTGGCAGGAAGCAAATTCTATTGTTAAAAACAGTTCGGTTATTCAATATATCTACCGCATATTCCAATCTTTAACTTGAATAAAAACTGGATTTTCATTCCGCACTCCTGAAGATAATTTTGCCGATGAGAAATCTCCGCTGTACCTTTCCTTTCCAACAGAGGAACCGCTTGAATTTTGTTTTTCATCGATATCCTGTTGTTGGTTCCTGAAGGATGGGGAATAGAGAAGAGAGCTCCCAGAAGCTTTCAAGTTAAATGTCGATCGTCGGTTTGGATTATTAAGAACAGAATTTCTCTTATTATTTTCTTCAGTTGAATATGTGGAAGTAGTGTAAGAATTTCGAACATTATCATCCTCATTTGAAGGTCCTTGAGAAGGTGTCCGAGTTAAGGTATTGGTATCGCTTTTTCCGAACGTAAATACTCTTGCACTGTAGCTTGGAGACTTAGAAGAAGGCTGTGAATAAAGTTGAGACACATCCACTGATGGTTTGGAACGCCCTTTAGAGGGCTTCACATCTTCGTCTTCGTTTCCATGTATAAAGTGATATAGCTCGGGTGCGTTATTTAAAAGACCCTTCATAAATTTATCCTTATTTTCGCTTCCCTGCTCAGCTTCTGTGCCAACTTTTTCATTTTCAAAAAAATCTGACCCATATGTTGTTGATGAAGTTCTGGCAATTGTGGCGATTAGGTTTGGACTTCTAAGATTTACATATGGGGTAGATCCATAAGAAGTTGAAGTTTTTTGATCTTTGATTTCAGAAAAAGTTCGCCCATTTAAAATAGGTTGTGGGTAGCTTTTTCCAGCCTGAACATTAAAGCTTTGGCTGCGTCCTACTGGTTTAGAGTTCTTATTGTTTAATCTTGTGTTAAGAGATGAGAATCTGTTGTAATCAGTCTCTGAATCCACGTGGTTGGCAGATACATCATTTACACTTCCAATATAGGAATTTGAATATCTGTTGCTGTGTTTTGACTTGTTTGTATCTCCACTTTCTCCAAATATATATGTTTTCTTTGGACAAGACATGCTACTACTACTCAAATGTTTCCTTGGTAGAGTTGTTGACCTTTCTTCCTCCGTTGAAACTCTTGGACGTCTGCGGGGATCAACTGTGTTAGTCCAAGAAGATTTGTTCAGATTTTCAGAAGAGTAGTCCCTATTTCTGTACCTTTCAGATCTTTCCTCGTATGGAATGACTAAAACTGGCGTTATTGTTTTTGTTGTCTTGTATCGCTTTTCCATTTTTGGTGATCTTCTGTTGGACGGTAAAGAGTGTTCAGTATAGTATTTTCCTTCATTTTTAAAGCTATTTGAGTAAAGTGGTTCATGGGAAGAATGACGATTACTGAATCCGTTGGGCATTGTAGAATATGTAGTATATAATGATGAGTCACTGTCTTGACCAAAGAAGTAACTGTTTTTCGGCCTTTTCTTTCTTTTTGTCCTAGGTGGGGGAATTGGTGTAGGACCTGTTTGAGTAGCCGCTTCTTTTCCAAAATCAACTGTATTGCGTGACTTATTAACAGGACTTCGGCGGCTAGGCCTTGGAGGTGGGGGTGGTGTAGGCTCTCTGGGAGGGGACCATGAAGATTTTGTGTTCCAAGTTCTATCTTCTGTGATAAATTTGGATTTAAATTTGGATGAGCGATCGGAATTCCAATGATTTGTTTGATTTGTATAGGGTGAATAATCATGGTAAGATTTTCGGTTATCTATATCATCTAGCCTCTCTTCACTTTTGTAATCTTTAATGGAAGATTTGTATTTTGATGAGGATTCTTTTTTAAATGCCGACCAAGGAAGAGTTTGTACGTTGAAAGACTGTGATCTTCCAACAGTAGTTGTAGGAGGTGATTCTGCTCTGATAATTGTTGAACTTGTGGTACCAGGAGCCAGTGGAGCGTAGCTTTTCTTAGGGTTACCAGATCTAAATTTACTACTATAAATTACGTCTTCTTTAAGAGTTGAAAACTTTTTCTGAGAAGGAGAAGAGTTTTTCTCTGATTCTTTAGTTGGATTGGTTTTTAACTCTTGAGAAGAATTTCTATAAAGGTGATATCCTATCGCCAGTTCCTACACGGTACAATATTTTATCTCGAGATGGACGAGATATTAAAAAAAATTAGTCATAAAAACAAAATTGATAATAAAAATTTACTATATAATTATTATATTCTCAAACTCTTTCAGCAACAATTGGGGGCATAGTAGCCAACACTTTAAAACACTTGTTCAACTATGAATCATTTTTAATAACACAGAGCCAATTTTACTTCCCAAATATAACTTCAAGACAGCACTAAAAGTGTGATATATACCTTATAATACGTATTACCTAGTAAAAAAAGGAAGACGTGGACTTTATGCCCTAGCAAAAATTACAGACCCAATTAAGCTAACACAACACGATTCGTCGAGGTAAAAATATTTGAGAATCTTGTAAAGCTATAGTCTTATCAATCAGTTAACGAGATAATATTTTCATAATCATAACCACGAATATTGTCGCCGTTAACTCGATTCACCCATTGATCAAACAATTTGGATGTTAGAAAAGGCACGTTGCAACTGCTGAATTGACCTAGTGCATCTGCGCTTCTACTCAGAAATAAACTGTACCAGAAATATAGAAAATATAAAAGAACTCCTCCCTGCTAATTTAATTATGAGATTTCAACATAAAGCTTTTGACCATGATTCTGAATCATGACATACATTACTTGTGAACAGTAAAATGACAAAATATTGGAGTCTTTGAAGGGACAAAACCTGACAATTGGATTTAGAAAAGCTACTTAAAGGAGAAGATCTCATAATGATGATAAAAACTTAAAAATGAAACGATACATTCAACTAACATAAAACATTATTATCAAAACTAATCAATCGTGCTACGTACCTACCAGGGCACAATTCTGTGAGTAGGGCCAGTCTTTTATTTACCTGCTATATACAATGATCATGATTAAATAGTCTCATAGATAACAATCACCTTCTGTGCAGTCTTCTTTTAGTTATTGATACGAATACTATTTATATATATCCGATTCTTAATAAATTATGACAAAAGTAAATGCCGATCTCGATCCATCAGTAAAGAAGCAACACTTAACAAAAAAGATATAAAATAAATTCTAGAGGAATTGTAGATATATAAGATGAGCTATTAATTAAGCGAGAACCGTGTGTAGTAGAGAGAAAGTTATAAACCTCTAACATAATTTTTTATAGCAACAAACCATATTAACCGATCTAAAAATTAAATATTAATAATAATCAGAACTAGAATAGGGCTGCAAAATGCTAAAATATCCTGGATTTAACAATTACGATTATTAAACTTGAAGAAACATTTAAAGAAATAATTAATCAAACTATATGAATTTGATTATAGATTAGCATGAAGAGCCAGAGGTATATAAAAGCTACAATAAAATTAAATAAGATTTTCTTTACTGTATATCTTTACATTCTTTCAGAGAAATAGTGATAAACTATTTTATATCACATGTTAAATACACCCTCGACTATACTTGTACATGTCTTCCCTATCTAACGGTACCCACAAGGTAATCTACAGCTAACTTTAGCCTTTCCCTCCTATTGATCTTCCATGATAATCTGTATACTCGCAAAATAGCACCGTGAGAGTTTTGAATCTGCGCTCAATACTCCTACAGTCACATAGCAGAATGAGTCTTAACACGCACACACTATAAGAGAAGATTATTACTGTCAAGCAATATACTTAACGATATTGAGCACGCTTCTGAAAAGACCTTAGAATATATATAAACTCACTCCGTTGCACTAACAATTACCATGAAAATAGAGATAGCATATAAAATATGTATCTCTTTATAGAGTCGTGATCATTTTTATATTTGTCTATATACATGCATAATTATATACAATTGCAATAACACAGCAAAGGCGCGTAGTAAAATCAAACTATTAATATCCATTATCCAAAGATTAATTATTAACATTACTGTGTGTGTGTTAACACTCTTTATCTCTGTTAGGAGCTGATTAGAAAATAACCACCTCATTATACAATGCGTCAGAGTATACCTAATGTATAGAAAACTATAACTATTCATTCTCAATATTTGACTTCAGTCGATAAAAGACTTAAAGCGTGTATTCAATTTCGTATACGTTGGAGAGAGCTGCGGCTAATCAGAGAGCTCTTTAGATTATCACTCTTAATCATTATTCACATATCATAATAAAAATACATATACTACCACACGTTTCTGGCACTGGCTTATCCGGTAACAATTGAATATTGAGTTATAACACATTAGCCATGTTGAAATTATAAAACAAAACTAGACTTCGGCAGGCTGGATTATATCACTTAAAAATGCGAAGTAACAAAATACTATCAAACGCTCACGATACTCAGATCTACGACCATATGATAATTTATAATTTATTATTATATTATTATTTTATGTGAGTTAATAATATATAAATATTATTAATTACTTATTATAATACTTTATATATGATTAATTAACGTCTTCATTATTCTAGCGTATTTGGTTGCATATTATCTTAATTTATATATAATTCATTAATCATATACATATTTTAAAATTATAATTTATCTTCATTAATTTAATTATAAATATTATTTGAATCACTTATAATTACTTTACTATTATTATTATTATAATTTAATTAATTATTTAATATTAATATTGCTTTATTTAATTAAATTAATTATATATATAATATTATATTATTTATTATATATAATTATATTATTAAATTATTATTATTAATTATTTAATTATATTTAATATTATTAATTCACTTATAAATAATTATAAATGTTAATATACATCATTATTATTATTAAAAATACATACCCTTATTTATTCATGTAATATTATTACTTATTATATATTTCATGATAAACATAATTATAATGAGAGAGATTTTTATATAACACCTCTCCTATTATTAATTATTATAATAATTATTAATTTATACAAAATATGAGCTTACATTAGCATATATTTACGAATATATTTATTATTAATATAAAAAATGAACGCGTATGGATGATAATTAATTTTTTGTTGACTTTTATTTGATAGATATTTTCATCCGAATGTATATCTCGACTCTGCTTGGGATACACATGCGTACTATATGAAATCAGGTATGTTTTTACTGTAAGCAAACGAATATAGATAGAGGTGTCTTTTCATTTGTTAATCCCAGGACTGTCAACATTTTCTAATATTCTTTGATCAAATTTTAGTTTATACAGAAATTTGAAATTGATTATCAAATATTATTAATTTTATGTTTCTTACGTATTATTATTAATTACTTTATTATTTTACTTAGTATTCTATATTATTTTAATTATTGATTTTATTGTATAAAATACTAGTATTTCGAGTATTTTGCACTTCCTTAATCTTATTATTATTTATTCAATTCTTCCTTAGTTTTTCCTAAAAATATTATATTCTAGTTTAATTGAATCGATTTGAAATACGACACTCCCTTTTTAAATTTCTGCAGAAACCTTTCGTATGGTTTTTGATACTTAAAAATCTATTTTAATGTAAATGTATTTTATTTATTAACTATCTTCATTTTTATTATTCATTTATTATTTTTATTATTATATTTATTATATTATTATTTTCGATTTTTATATTTAACTTCAAAATTAAATTTGTTATTAAACTATTATTATTATAATTTATTTAAATTTTCACTATTATAAGACTATATATTATATTATTATTATTTGCCATATTTTGTCTTTTTCTGTTTTTATCTCAATAGTAACATATAATATAATATTATAAAAATATATATTTAATAATTATTTAAAAATATTATAATTATAATTATTTTATATTATTTTTTCTTATGAATTATATATTGTTTATTAATCATTAATAATATTTTTATTTAATTACTTATATAACTATTATGTAACTATATCAATTTCATTATATATATTCATATAATCTTATAATTAATGAATATTTTCAGTCTGATTCAACATAACTTACATTTAATTAAATTTACCAGAGTTTAATTTTATCTCTATAAAACTTTTAATAATTTATAATAAATTATATAATTCAATAATATATTATATATTTTTATTATTTTACTAATTTTCTTGAGAATTTTTATCGCTGAGTATCTATATTATTAGATATCTAATTTTGTTAACTCTCTATAAATATTTATATTATCTGATTTAATTAATTTTAATCTATTTGCTATTTTTAATTTTAAAATTATATCATTTCAATTATTTATTAGAAAAATCTAATACTATTATTAGACATTTGTCTATATTTTACTTATATATTTAATTATATATATATTATTATATATATAATTTAATGCATTTTTGTTTAAATAATATTATAAATAATATATAATTTAATGTCATATATTTAGTAATTATTTATTAATAATTTAAATTATATATCATATTATTATTTATAAATTAATCTATTATATTTTATAATATATATTTTTTAATATTATAAATTTTTCAATTATATTGTTAAATTTAATTAATATTTAATATTTAATCTATCTATCTATTTCACTTCATATTAATATCTATTATTATTATCAGCGAAAGTTTCATTATTCTTAATACTTTATTATAAACATGAAAAAAGTGATAAGTAAAATTATTCACCACTACATCTATTCATTAATGTATTATTATGTTTAGATTATCCCCTATTCAGTTGTGCCATTTAACATCTGATCCTTATGTATTTTCTAAGTGGAATTCTCCAACAATGTAAGGTATCTATTAATTGGGAGTGTTAAAACTTTTGGGGCCTACCGGGCAAAATCCGCTGGGTCCATGGTCGCCATTGAGCCTAATCGGCGGTAGCACATTCGGAAGATTTATTATTTTTTTCCATTATCCATTAAGTCTAAGTGTTATTCAAGTCACGCCCATTATAATCATATACTGTTATCATGATTATTAATGGTAAAGTTTACGTGGACATATGTCATGGTTAAATTAGACATTTGAGATGAGTTCCTAAGATTTTCTCATCTATTATTTATGTGTTTTCAATTACTATTTCAAGGATTCATCAATACACTCATAGTCTATTAGGAGATCGTATTTCGTGGGTCCCGTCGCTTGCTAAGTCTGTGTGATCATATGGCGACCACCTAATACCAGTTGTGTGCAATTCTAGGAAGTGCTCATAGTTGCATCTCTCTATCTCCTCTATTTCTCAATACTAGGCAAATTTCTTAATTTTTTAGTTAGTTTAATAATTATACTTACTATGACATTTTATACACTAATTATTATAGTTAATAATATATATATGTATGAGATAATATGTGCACCAATAATAAATATATAATAAAAATTTAATATAATAATCTATAATATAATATATATTATTTTATTTTAAATTATTAATCATTAAATAATTGTGTATTCTTAAACATTTAACTGGAATTGTTTTGAAATTATTAGAAATAATTGACCAAATATTATTAATTGTTATCACTGCTTCTAATTTTATTATTATTTAAATTATTTTTATATAAAAATTATAAATTAAATTATTATTTATATAATTATTATCTTATTATAATTATATATATTGTTGAAATATTATATATTAAATTGTATTTTATTTATATTATATTTAGATAGATTATTTATTTATTATATAATTGATTATTTAATATTATTATATTATATAATTAAATTTATTATATTCATATAAATTATATTAATATTATTTAATTATTAATAATTATATATTATATTAAATTTATATCATATTATTTTATAATTAATTTTTATATATATATATATATATATAATAAATATAATTTCTATATATTATATATCTATATATATATATTATATAATATATATATATATTAATAAATATATATATAATATATATATATTTATATATATATATATATTATATTATAAAATAATATCATATGATATATATTATATATATCATATACGTATTAATATATATATATATATATAATATATATAGTATATTATATTATTATCTATATAATTATTAATTCTTAATTTAATTATTTTATTATAATTATATATAATATATATAATTTTATTCTATTATATATATATTACATTTATACAAATTATATTATTTATATATATTATCATCTATTATCATTATTATCATTATAATAATCAAAATGTATCATAATAATCATTATAATATTTATATTAATAATTATGACATTATTATCATTATCATTATTATCAATATAAGGATTACATTATATTATTATATTAATATATATATATACATATATATAATAATATACTGATATATAATATATAATATATATATTATATATATATATATATATATCGAGGGTTTGGGCTTCAAGTCCATTTTTTTCAAGTAAGTAAAGTACAGCTACTCTAGAACTTGTTTCAACGTACAAGTACAGTAAACGTATCTAGAATTATGTTCAACGTACAAGTAAGTAACAAGTACATGGGTATCAAGTTACACAGTACAAGTACAAGTAACCAGTAACTTTTGAACTTGCATTAGTATATATATATATACTAATATATATAGTATATATATATAGTATAATTTATATATATATAAAATTATATATACTATATATTTACATATAATATAATCTATATATATAGTATTATATATTAATAATCATCATCATCATCATCAATCATCATCATTATCATCATCAGTCATTATCATTACCATCATCCCAAGACTGGAGGCAAGGTGCGTACATATACCGGAAACATAAAAATAGTAGAGAATAATGAAACGTAAAAGAAAGCCCAGCCTTATTATACCTTCATTATTATTTATTAATTATGATTTGGACTTTTTTTCATTTTTATACATATATTAAATTCAGTGATGAACATTCTGTTCGAGTCTATAGATTTATTATCATATGTATTATTATATAATTCAAAATCGATCTTACCCTAGATTGGATTCTTACTAATGAGGCACCAATGTGGGATATTTGAAATTCAACTCATTCATATCTAAATATTTATTGAACAATCTGTTATTAATTTCACATTGTTATTAATATTATGTGGGGAGCTTTATGCTATTAAATTACTTTGGCAGGATGCGGTATTCTAGATTCAATTAATTATATAATTCTCTTTATAAAATTAAATATAAATCTAAATTTATTTTTTTTCCTCAATTAATTATTATTCATTACTTTATTATCATATTTACTCTATTTAGGAGGATTCTTATTATCTCCATATTATTTTATTCTTCTTATTTTTGCAAATTTGTTACAATTTAAATTTTATTCTCACATTTCTCTCTTCCAAGGATTCCTTTTCTGACTCTATTATTATCTTTGACTCACTTTCTCTCATTTTTTTTTGGTGTTCTCAAAGCATAGCTTTAACTTGCGCGCTCCTTTATCTAGTGTTAAATTTAATTTTTTTAATTTTTTACTTTCTTTTGTTTTTTTCTCCATAATAAATCGCATGTAAATTTCACTTTAAAATTATATTATCATATTTTATTTTATTTTAACGTTCTTTTTTTTAATTCTTCTTCATTTAATATTTCAACTCTCATTCCTAGCATATAGGTGAATCCGCTATCCGCTTAAATCAGCATCAGTATTCGCGGATGTGGATACGGTTGCCTTGTCGGTTCCGGCATAATTTAAAATTCAAAGTGTGTTATCCGGTCCATCTACCTATTACACCTAGCAACTTGACAATGCCATACCATAAATGAAAGCAGCCTCTTGATTCAAACTATGAAAAAACCAAAATAATCCAACTCTTTTTAGAAAAGCGTTGCCTCACCTATTATCATTTATATCTCCTTTTCACAGTAGTTAACCACTTGGGCTGCTCGTGAGCCCGGTAATTTTGTTGACTGCCTCCACGACTTCCCTTCGCGCTACTACCAAACCTCCTAGACTAGCACTCTCTACTTACGCGGCATTCCCTGATCCCATCTTTTACTCGACTAATCTCGGCTCTCTTCTTTCGCACTCACGGCTCCTAGCAGACATCCGAGCTCCGCCTTCCGGCTCTCCGGCTCCGAGGATTTCGCTGGCCAGACTCCCTGGTCAGCCAACATCTCGTCATAAAATCACTATGTCCATAGCTGATATGGGTAAATTCAAGTTTCAATTTCAGTCTATGCCAGTCATTAATTGTACTAGAACGCAATAATAAGTAATGATCCAGCTCAACTATAGAAACAACAGCTATTATTCATTTATTAATCGTGTGTTTAAAAGTCGACAAAAATAAATTAACATGCCTCAAAAATCTCGTAAGAAGCTACCCCGACAATCATTCCAGGTCCTTTAGTCGATTATATAATCCTATGCCACAGCGCTAGGAGACTCGTAGAACAGTATATAGAATTCATCCAATGCATTCTTCACTTGTTGAACTGCTATGCGATTAATTACCTTCTTCTTGACTTCTACAACGCTAGTTTTTCGCTAAGCATTGTAGCAAACAAAGACCATCCTGCTATGATTTAGAACAGTCAAGACCTTGTTATCAATCTAAATCACTACATCCCATGCTTCCCGTATATCTCTTATTTGTATTATAAACAAATATCAATATCAATAGGCTGAAGTTAATCCTCTCACGTTTTTTAAGAATAAACTGGGAACTTTATTTAATATCCCCCAAACAAATACGAGCTCTCAACTTCAGTAAGCGCATTCTTCTAATCCTATAGTTCGCATCATGGAGCAGTGTTCTTGCTCAACATACTCATCATTACTTTTGTCATCATCGACTAACCTTCACTCTTCATCTACCAGTTATAAATTGAAGTTTCAAACACTCCTTCGATCCTTATTCCCCAACCCCTAATTTTTGTGCCCGCCAGACAAAATTGTCTCATCTAGAGTTACTAAAAGTACAGTAGCTTCTATCACATCACCACTTTCGCATGTATTGTGATAGTTTCTCTGACATGTGCAATGTACCCCAAACTATTTTTGCTTGTTTCAGAGTCACAGAATCATCCTTTTCTCGTACACCTTCGTAATATATATCGGTCAACTTCTCGAGTAAAATGAAAATGCTCTATAAGTAATATCTTTATCATGGCTTAATCTATTCACAGTATCTCTTAATTCTCACGCCTTTAACAATATTAACAAATTTTACCATGTCATTCTCTGCCTTGGTAATTATATAGAAATTGTTAAAATATCATATAATCAAAGGCAAACAGAGTTAGACCTATTCAGATCAGATTGCTTGGTGCCATAAAATTTTCTTAATGTAGTGGACAGGTCATTTGACGAGTTCCTGGACTCAGTTATTATTATTAACTTAATTTACTATTCTTTTTGCGGTTAGATAATAATTTTTCATTTTTCACTTTAAATTTATTTTATAATTCATTCAAATGTTTATTTCATTATTATGAGATTTTTTTCAGTAATTATGTTTAATGTACCATCTAACCATACTTTACTGAATAGTAATTAATACTTACATTACATTATTTTTATTAATTCTATCATTATTATTTGATTTACTAATATATATATATCTTATTCTCTAACAAATTCTTTTACTTTTGAATTTGTGTGAATTCTTAATTTTATAGATCTAGTATAAATTATTAGATTTATACTTATTTTATTATTTTTAATATATTAATTTTATTTATTTCGTCCTTATTGTATAATATTTATATTTTAATAATTATTGATTATTAATTATTAAATTATTTAAATTTCTCTTATATTCCATTTTATTATTATATTTATTGTATATAATTACTCTAATTATTATTATTATCTTTATTCTTTAATAATAGGAGAAAAATTATAATTTGAATGTATGTACACATTAAATGCTCGTCGAACTATTTATTACCTTATTTTTTATTAAAATTATTAGGTTTTATTCATTATTTATTAAATTTATATTATTAAATTAATATTATATAATCTGAAGTTTTATGTTGAGGAAGCATATGAAAACATTTAACTATTTATCTTATTAATTATTATTAATTAATTAACATATATTATGAATTATTTTAAATGAAATATTACTCAATATATTTTAATTATCATTTAAATATTTTATATCTCATTATTTATTCAAACATTACAATTAACATTTGTATTTCTTAATCTCCCATCTTTATACGAAAAAAAACGTAGTTTCATTTAAATATATATATTATTATATTAAATTAATTTTTAGAGAAAATTATAAATAAATAACAAGACCTAATTTTTTATGATAGTAATGCAATTATACATTAGACTTTCTTTTTTATAAAAATTTAAGTTTACCTTAATAATATATAAGGATATAAATTATGTACATTGCTTCATGAATTGATTTTTTTCGGCTTTCTAATGAGTTATATAAAATAGCACCGTTTCCTGAACTTTTTAGATCTATTATATTTTCCGATGCAACTGTTCTTTTACTAAGGCATAAAGTCTGAGGAAAATATTAGTAGTTGTGAAATGATATATTTTTTTTTTTAATTTAAAAGGTTTTTTCAATATTCTATAGATTTTATATAATACTGTTTCGTTCATAGATTCTATTATATAGCTGTTGATCAGAGTTACAAACTTTGAAAACGTTATTTTAAATATCTTTATTTATTTATTTTCATTATTATTTTTATATAAATCTAGAATTAATATTCGAGTGTGAAATTAATGATTGAGTACATTCATCACAAATTGTGAAATTGTGAACGTGTATGAATTGATTATTTTATTATATTATAATTCTAATTTTTTATTCACATATTTAAAATTAAGATTTCAAAGCCGCAAGGTTTTGTGCCTATTGATTATTATCTGATTTTTGAAATTAAATATTCTACAATAATTTATTGAATTACATATATTATTATTAATTAATTATTTATTATTTATTATGTAATGTATTATTAGATTAATTTATTAGAAAAGTTTATTATTTTATATCCCTATGAAAAAATATACTGGTAGCTAGTTGGATAGAAACCTCCTTGATTAAAAAAAATTTATGTAATAGACTAATTAACAATAAATTATAGTAATGGAATATAGTTATTATTCCCTATGAACAAAAATTACTTGGTAATATATTATTTTTAACATTATTATTTTTAGTATTATGAGTTGTCATTGTATGATTTTTATGTATATTCAATTTAATTTATTCTAACTTCTTTGCCTTTTATTACTATTGGGTTCCTTTTTTCCGCTACCATACCCTGATATCATTTGCTTATTGTATTATTTTTGTTATCGTTAATTGCTATTATTTATTTTTATTGCTTATTACGGAATTAATTATTGGATTCGGATTCGGGAGTGAGAGGGTGGGTCAGTAGGGTGTGGTGTTAGATGTCTTGTGAATTCTATGTATTGATGATTTATGTGATGGTGGCATTGAATTAAGTTGTTCAATTGATTGTGGTGAATCTATTTATGTATTGATTATTATGATATCATTATCTCTTGATGTGATGCTCGGATTATTGATTGAGAGTTGAGATGGTGGTATGTTGATTGGAATTCTGAGTTAGGGACTCTGAGTGATGTGCTGAGTTTGATATATGTGTGTGAGATGTATAGTATTAAATGTTATTGGATTTATTGTCGATGGTATGGTGTATATATCTATGCTGTCTTGTATTCGATTTTTCTTTGGACAGTGTATCTCGTTACGGGCTGCTGTCTCCTGTTGTGTAGAGCGGAGTTTGAGTCTTTGTGTTACAGTCCGATGTAGAAGGATCCGCCTGCTTATTACAGTTAAATGGTATATTATGATTTAAGGAAATAATATTGTACTGTATCCTTAGTAGAAAAACATGAAGAAAGTTTCAAATCGGTTTGTATCAATTTAGTTTTATTTCTCGTAGTTTTGATTGGACTTGATTGATACTGGACTTTTTTCTTTAAAAACGCACTTCTTCTTAAGATCTACTTTTGCGAATAAATGTCAAGCTGTCCATTTTATCTTCTGCTTTTTTCTTCGGATTGTTCTTTCTTTTTAAAAGTTTTAAATGATTTTATGGTATTTTTATGGTGTGATTTGAAGTATTTGAAATAGTACCTCGGCTTTAATGATATCTACATCTACTTTAAGAGGGAAGAAGACTCTGTCTAGACTCTAGACTGAAAATTATGTCTGTGATCTTTGACGTCATGAACGAGTTCATTCCTACTTAATTCCTACTTAATTCCTATTTAATTCCTACTTAATTTCCATTTATTTTATGAGGACTAAATCTATGTCTTTATATATGTTTGTTCCTTTTCCTTATAAGTAATATTACACATGTTTTAATATATGAAATGAAACATGGGCTAACTCGTCACTTAGAAGGAAATCTTCTCGTCAGTGATGTATTCTAGATTTTAAAATTCTGCGTCGACAAGGTTAAAAGGAATTAATCTTTGACGCTGTATTTCCAATGTATATTTTCAGGATTGATTTGATCAGAGGGAAATAATGTTAGGCAGATGTATTTATTTTATGTTGCCCCTGATGGGCAAAGGTTAGCAAAGTTGAGAAAAGTTCCCAAATCGGAACCAATTTAAAGTTAAAAACCCGACATGTTCCCTATACTCGGCGATTGAAAGTATGCTGGTCAAAGATTGAGCATAATGGTTAAGGCTTGGGTTAGAGAGTTAGGTAACGGTATTAATTTCATTTTTTCGATTTTTAAAAATGCTCGATTGGTTTAGATTTAAACTTACCATATGGTTTGTTAGAATAATGTTGGGTTTCTGATTACGTTAATTTGAGGTCTTGTTCAGTTGAAGACGGTTGTTAGCGGAATAGGATAGCATAATCATGTATTTTATTGCTACATGTTTATGTGGCGACTATTATTGTCCGTAAGTGTGACATGATGATAGTTGAACCCGATATATGTGATGGTTAAATTTGATTTAGAATACTGTAAAGTTTAAGGTTTATATTGTGTTAATCGGCAACTGGTTTTGATATTTCGGCTGGCGGATGTGCCATAGCGTCTTATGAAATAATTGAAGTAGGCCTCCAATTTGGTACAAATTTAAAATAGAGATGAAGGTAGGCATTATCGAATGCTTGGAAAGTCGATTAGAACAAATTACTTATGAAACATAGTGCATTGGGTTTCATATTATGTGGCAAAAATGCAACGGTCTCTGAACAATTCAAAATTTAATAATTAATTAACTCCTTAACTCTGAATGGAGCGGTTAAAAAAGAAATTTCCAGTAAAGTGTTGAGTGACCAGGATTATATATTCATAAATAGGAAATTTTAAGAACCAAAGTTATACTAACATGGGTTATATAGGATTGGCAATTCTTGGCTTCCAGTAGATAGATTTCTTTGTGGCATGTAGTTAGTTAAGAATTAAGAATGACGAAATATTCTACTATGCTGTAGTATTCAGTTTTATTAAATTAATTGTTATGATTCTAAACTAGTACTCCATATATAATATTATATAGTATTATATATATATATATATTATATATATATATATTATAGTTAAGATATTATATTATACTATATAATATATATATTAAATAAGTAAAGCGTGATGTGTGCACTTTTACTCTTTCTAATAACATAAAGGCTACTGACTGGATTTATGACACTAACTATGAATATGATAAATAACAACCATTTACTTTGTAATCGAAAACACCACCTATTAATTAAAGTAAATTGGTCCCTTCCGAAACTAATGCTTCCTATGGAAAATAATCAATTTTGGTGGTTTTTACATTTGTTTACCAATGTTTTACCACGGGATTATGCAGAGGGGTGGGGGGAATTATGTAAGTTGAGCAGGAAATTCTTACTTCTTTTGTAATTCAAATTTGTATTAATTTAGTAATATAATGTTTGAAATATTTTTATCTTCTAGTGTGGTTTTATTTATATATATTTAGGAGCATATATGTTTCTTAGAAAAGTTCATTTTAATATTAATAATATTAGTATTCACGGAATATTAATATATATATATAATTTTATATATATATTTATATTTATATTATATATATATATAATAATTATTAAATTTATATATTATTTATTTTATAATTATTATATAATAATATTATATGTTATATTTCATATTTATATATAGTTAATTAAATATTATATATATACGTATATATATATTTATATAATATATATTTATATATTATATATATTTAGTATATATAATTTAATTTAAATATATATATATATAATATATATATATATATATATTTTTATATAATTATATATATATATTATATTATTATATATATATTAAATTATATATATACTATATTTTATATATTATTATATATATATTATATATATATATTATATATATATATATATATTTATATATATTTATTATTATATATATATATAGTATATTATATAATAATTATATATTATTTATATATATATTTATTTATATTATTATTTATATATTTATAATATTATATTATATTTTATTATATATTATATCTATATTATTATATATATTTATATATTATATTATATTATTATAATTTAATTATATTATATAATTTTATATTATATATTTATTATTATATTATATTTATTATATATATAGTATATATATATTATATTATTTATAAATTATCTTATATTATAAATTATATATATATATATATTATAGTATATATTATTATATATTATATATTATTTATATATTATATTTTGAATTTTCTTTATATTTTAATTAGATATATAAAAACATATGCAGATATACACGTGATATATATTAGTTTTACTTAGCTATTTTAGGGATCAAAAATAAAAAATTTCGCAGGTAGCCTCTATGATACATAATAGATGTTTTATGCGCGAAATGATTTTTTTTTTTTTGGGGGGGGGTGGTAAAGTTTAGAATAAATTAAGTGACATTTTAAAACAGGAAAAAAAATTTAAATATTTTTTAAATATTTAAACATATATTTTTAAGTTTTTATGTATTGTACTTCAATTTTAATATCCAGAAAGGGACCGAAAGCTACATTTCAATTTTTATCGTTACATTTCGTCTTTGCTTGATGTAGGTGTCAGATGTGCAGAATAAATTTTAATTTTTCATTTTTGATCGAAAATGTTTTGTTTTTTTTACCATGAATTTGATTTACATTTGAATTATTTGTCGTATTAAGTTGTCTCGTAAGTTATTATATATAAATAATATATATTTATATATATATTATTATATGTATATATAATATTTAATATATATTATATATATTTATATATATATATATATATATATACTATATATATATAATATATATATATATATATTAATATATAATGAGACTATTTTGTTTTTATGACGTCAGTTTTTGATACTTTTTTTTTTAATAATTTTTAGTATTGATCTAAATGAATTTCAGGGGTTGACGGAAATGAATTCAAAAATGAAACTCAATGTTAGTTTTTAACGACTTATAATCGTTTTATTTTTTTTTTTAATTAAAGGATACACGGGTAACCGAAATTGGCAGGAGTCGGGGTTTGACTCGGGGAACGACCGGGTAGACTTTTCTTTCGAGGAGGGTTCGACCCTTTTGGTATTTGGGTGCGCGGGGGTTTCCGCTCCCTACGGGGTTTGGGAAAACGTCCCTCTGTCACGTCGGCCTCGAGCTATTTTTTTTTTTTTTTTTCATTTTGTGTAATAATTGAATTTTATTCCAAATCTGTCATCAATTTTACCTTAATTGTTTTACTTTTGAAATATTATTTTATCATATATATTAAGTGTGTGTATAATAATTTAGTACTATATATATATTATATATATATATATTATATTATATTATATTATATTTAATATTATATATATAATTTTATATTTATATATAATATAGAGCATATTATTATTATGTATTTAAATATATATTTTGTATTAATATTTATTATTATTATATTATTATTATATATATAATATATATATATATATATATTATTTTATAATTATATATTATAGGTATATTATTATATTTATATTATATTATATATATTATATAATATATATTTATATATTATATATATTATATGATTATATTATAATATGGTTAGTAAAGTAAGAATAGGTTATAAAATACATTGAAATAAGTTAAATACATTATATATATGTGTTTATAATAAATTATATATATCTATATATTTATGATATATATTAGTTATATTTTAATTTTTACAAACTTGATGATGATGATTCCATATGTATCAGAAATATTAAGGTTAGTCACTTTTCGATGAATTGTCTTTTCTTTTAAACTTTTTTTTTGATTTTTTAAAATAATCTTTAAAAAATTTTTTAAATTTTTATCGAAACTTTGTGATAAGGTCCGTCACTCCACTTAAATTCTTGTTAGTATCATAATATAGCATACTGTTAAAAAAAAAAGAAAAAAAAAAAGAATAACTGAAACCATTCGTAAACATACAAAGGGTATATATATATATATATATATTATTATTATTATATATATTATATATTATATATAATGTATTATAATATATCTTTGAGTATAATATTTATAGTATATATTATATATATATATATATATATATATATGAATAATATATATTGTATATATATATATTATATATATATATCATATATATATAAATATATATATATTTATATATTTATATTTATATTAATATATATATATATATAATATTTATATATTATATTTATTGCTATAGTTATATATTTTATAATAATATATATAATATATATTTACTATTATTATTATATATATTTATATATATAGTTATATATATATATATAATATATTATAGTTTATTTTAAACTTTAAAAAAATTATTTTAAAATATAGATTAGATTTTATAAAATAATTTAATTATTAAAATATTATATGCGTAGGCAGGATTTCATTTAAGGGGCAAAGGTTGAGTTATAATATATAATATATATATATATATATTATATATATAATTATACTATATATATTATATATATATATATATATATATTATATATATATTTATATATACTATATTATTATAATATTATATATATATTATGATATATATAGCGGGTGATTCAAAACTCTGCGAACAACTCGGAGGGCTGATAGAGCAAACGAGAAGGAACATTTATTGTTAATAAGCTATGTTGTATGAGACTTCGTTTCAAAGTTACGGATGATGTATGGTAAACCATGTGATGTTGTTTGACGCGTCGTTTCTTGTTAACCGGAGATTTTGGGTATTCTAAATGTTATGTATGTGTGGTTCGTACACTCTGTGTACTCGGAGGGTTGGATAGGTACATAAGGGATATTTTGTTTAGAACACACGCATGCGTTTTTTTGATGCTAGTTGTTAAGCAATAATGGTAGCTAGATTGAATATTATTTGGGGATTATTTTACAGGAGGTGGTTTCAAGTGTTGCCCTGTCTGATTATCGTTACTCGCGTACATTGGGCCCCTGGTTTTTTCGGACTCTACAGAAATGCCTACTGTGTTGATGATAAACGCAGTGCAATAATTCGCGAATCAGGTTCTGCTCTCGGTGGGTCTGCAGGTGGGTTGATATTGATGGTTGGGCGGATATGCACCTTAAGGTCGTGAGTTCGAAGTCGCATTCGTCAAAACGGGACATTTCGTACTTTCCTTGAATGCCCGTCTAGGGGGTGAGGGTCGGAGTGTTTGCGGTACAGTTCTCTTACTATTCCATTTGTAGGTGATCTGTTGATGCGCCGTTATTGTGGTGAAGTGCGTGGAGCGCCCATCATGTTGAACAATGTCTCTGGCGGGTCGCAAGGGGATGTGTCGTCCATGAGCTAGAAGCGTGTTCTGGAGTAGTTGCGGAGGTAGCAGGTCATGCGTGCTGTTGTAGGAAGATGAGGGTCCAGAGATATCAAAATTCCACATGAATGTTCCGGTAATTTGCGTGGTGAACTCTGATGAACATTGTGATTGTTCGTCCTATGTGGATGTTTTGGGCGTTGAAGTAGTCATCCGTGTGGAGCACGTCATCGTAACAGACATGTCAGGGAAAGGCAGGATTATCGATGTACGTTGCGAAAACGGTAAATGAATCGGGGGCGATGTTTGCAGTTTTGTCTTTCTGTGGTGGTATGATGGGGCTTGCTTCTTGCAGCGGAGCGACTGATTTGAATTATGGATGGACACTGGGCGTGTGCTATGTGACGGGTCGTTGGGACGTTCTCTCAAGACTCGTCTTCCAACGCCGAGTCCTCGTTTGGCGTTCTCCCAATGCACCTGGGGACGAAGGGTCATATGTCGAGGCTCTGATAGGCGAAATTGTGTGGTGGTGATGGTGATGCGATGTACCATCATTAGACGGCTGCTCAGAAGACTACGCTGGTGACCCGAGAAGTAATCATGTATGACAATAGGTAAGATGAGGTGCGCCTTCTTCGTCCCATTTCGTTGGCCCGTAACACCTATCATGTGGTTCTGGGAAGAGTGTAGTAATCATTTCGTAATGATGCTACTAGTGCATGAGATCATAAAGTTGGCGAGGTAGGTATTGATTATTTTTGAGGAGTTTAAGCAGTCAACTGGATAGCACGACAACTTAAACAAGTACATAATGTCGTAATAGTGGCGAGCGTACAAATAATGAGTGTACTTCAATGTCGTAACTTGAAGAGCGTCATACCACATAGGTTTTTAACAATAATGTTCTTATCGTTTGCTCTAGTAGTGGGTTTGTACGCGAGGTGAGTGCTATGGTGTTTACTCATTTACTATCTTAATATTTTTATATATATATTATTCTTAGATAGTATATATTATATTATTTATAGGTATATTATAGTATAATATAGTATATGTGTGTGGTGTGATTGTGTGTGGTGTTGTGTGTGTGTGTGTGTGAGGTGTGGTGTGGTGTGTGTGTGTTGTGTGTGTGTGGTGTGTGTGTGTGGTGTGTGTGTGTGTTACGCAGGGATTTGATTAGGGGCTGGAAGTTTGAGTGATTTCATCCTTTAAGACTGGATATAGACGGTAGTGGCTGGTTACTATAGATTTTTTTTTTTAAAGGTACTAAAGGTTCCCAATGGGTTCATAGTGTTTCGGTGATGAATAATAATGTTAAAGTTGTATTTATTTTTTTATGTTAACAAGGTAAGTAATGAATTCTATTTGAAACGTAAGTTATATATTTGTATGGGGTGGTGATGTATGATTGAGTAGTGTATTTGCATCTAACTAATTGGCGCTGTGATTTTAGCGGAAATTGCAATTGTTTTTTCAATCGTTTATTTTTAAATTTTTTTCTATGAATTATCTCATAGTCATTAGTGCCTGTTGATTGGTTTTCTAAGCCAGTTGTTGTGCTGAAGATTTAATGATATTTTGACACGGTCGGGAAGGGCCGGCGCAAGAATTTGCGCCCTAGCAAAATTATTGATGAGCGGACAGCCTCCCTCTCAACCAATTCCAAAGTAGCCTAATCATATATATATATATAGTATTATATAATTATATTATATATATATATTTTTATATTATTATTATATATTATAGTATGTTATATTATATTATGAACGTACGTGTGTTGTTATTTTTATATATATATTTTGAATATTTTAATTCTTCACTCACCCTAACAGAATCGATTTTTCCTAAAAACGATAAAATAAATGTATTGCTATAAAAATTATATTTATTTTATATGTATATATATGTTATATATAATTATATATTATATATATATTTATTATATATCTATATATATTATGTTATATATATATTATATAATTATTATAGTTATATTATTACTATATTATATTAGTAATATTAATATATATATATATAATTACTAACAATTATATGCTATTTATTTTTTATTTATGACTTACCAAAATTGAAATTTAAAATGTTTTTTCATTTAATTTTTGTTGACGAAAAGGGTTGACAAATCCTTTACTGACTAATTATACCCATACTTTTCTATTTTATTTTTTTTAAAGGGTTTCCCCCCATTTTTAAGAGGGAGAGGGATATTTGACAGACAGAGATCAAAATAGGACAAAGGGATTGTTAGTGGGAGCTGTTGATAAACAGCCATGTTCAAAAGTATTAAGGGTGCAGCTTTTAAGAGGAGGATGAAGTTCCCTTTTATGTTTAACTTTCAATCTATTGATGTGTTCACTATTGCATCAACGTCTTCACAGGAATTATTTTCGGCAATTGCAGGTGAAGATTCTAGGAGGTACGATTGAAAGGTTTTCCCTATGATATATCATGTTTAAAATTATGTAATTGGTATATACTTTGTACTTTAATTGCCTTATAGCTAGTTATAACGAGATCCTTAATGAATTTTGATAATACTGTACCTTAACGCTGTTTGTATTTTAAATATAGGTTTATTATAACACTAATATTGAGAATTCGTTTTGTCTATATTTTAGTCAGTGGATGAAAATCGAAGACTTTCGCCAAGTTTACGAGATGAGGTTATAACTTCGAAACGCAAGGTATGCCGATGGAAATTGATACAGAGGTGAGTTCTTTGTTTTAATTGGGAGCTTGCCAATGCCTCCTGTTCGGATTAAAGCAATAACTGTTAGGGCTAGTGGGGATGTGAATCCATATAATCGTAATGAAAGTTGGACATGAGAAAGAATAGGATGAGAAGAAGTAAGAAATCTCTGTGTGGTGTAGAAATTAACCTCTGGTTTGGGGGTTGAGGATAAGTTGACAGGGCTTGGTGTAAAGAAATTGAAAATGAATATGGGAGAAGAAGTTGAGGAAGAAGGATAAAGAGCATTGCATTATACACGAGAAGCATTGAATGGTGGAACTTATTTACGCAAGAGTCACCAAGTTATGTAGGGACAGCTTTGTTCTGGTCGAAGAGTTTGTAGTGGTTTGTAAGTTTAATTGGCTATAGGTAAAGCTGTATACTTGACAATAGAACTACTGTGTGGCAGGGGGTTTGTACACTTCTGGAAAAAAATTAATCGGAGTGCTACTTTTTTACGCGTGTTTTTAAACATTTGATCGGATTGTCAAGACTACTGCTCAGTGGTCGATAGGTATTGTGAACACCTAACATGAAAGCCTCAGTGGAATTTACAGTTAAGCGAAGCCTTAGGTGAGAAATATTTTTTTTCAGATGGAGATCCCTAGGTGGCGTTCAGACGTCTTCTTTATGGTGTGTAATTTGGATTTTAAGGTATATAAAATTCAATAATTTGCTTTCTGGAAATTGAATTATCATTGAAGTGGTTGATTTGGTATTGACTATGTGTATGGAGAGTTTTTTCCGATCGTAAAGTTAGTCATGAATCTTGTTGGTGTATGAGTTTTGGTTTGATATAAAAAAATTTCATATATATATTATTTAACATGATCAGAGGTAAATCAGAATCTGAAGAGTATCGTTGCTTGAAATAAAGTAACGCTTTTGTAATACTGAAATATGTGTATTCTGATGTGGGAGATGTAGTTGGTCGATATTGATATTTGTAATGTATTGTATTAGGTGATTGTATATTCTAATGGTAGGAATGTTGCTTGTTTTTTACATTTCTTAATATTAAAAAATTCTTTTAATTATTTATTGATTATAATCGATAATAAAAATATATTATCAGTAAAGTAAGCCCACAATTCTTTCCTCATTTCAAATATTCTCACAAGATGGTTAGCTTATTCTTTGAACAATATGTGGAGCTTGCTCTCAGAAACTTTTCTCCCAGTGTTCGAATGCTTGCTGAGTGGAGGAACGCTAGAGCTGCGGATTTCCTTCACAATTGCGGGTGTTGAAGAGGGCGTAACCCTTGGTGTTGAAGTTCATAAAAAACTCCATAAAAGCCGTTCTTGGTAATCAGATGGAACAAATAATCACAACTCGATTATAACATAAATTTGTAAACTTACGTCGAAACCAATTTTTCTCTCTGTATTATTCAACAGGTTTGAGCATCTGAAGTTTCCTGGGGGAGATTCTTGGAGGAGGGGTTCTTGGGGGGGTTTGGAGCGGTATGGTCTCCGTAAAGGAGTTGGTTTAGGGTGAGGAGGTATATTTTATATTTATTTATATTATTTTATTATAATTATTTAATATTTATTTATTAGGTATAATGTTATATATTTTATTATATTGTATATATATATTATATATATATATATTATATATTTATATTATTATATATTATATATATTTTATATATATTATATATATTATATATATTTTTTGGTATTATATATGTTATATATATTATTTTTATATAATTTAAATTTACAATTTATATAAGGTTATTTATTTATATATATATTTAAAAAAAAAAAGATTTAATTTATTTAGTATATTGATTTTATTTCATATTCTATCTTGTCAAAAAAATCATATTAATGTTATTTTTCTTATTACATTCATTATTTTTTTGTAAAACATAAAAAATCTTTGAAGCTCATTAAAGGTATTTAAACATGGACGAGTTTAGTGATTAATTTTTAGTAATTCATCATTTATAGATGTTTTATATATTATAGTTTTTGTTAAGGAGTTTTGCCATCTATTTGAATTTTGAATATGTATATCTGGTAGGAA
This sequence comes from Trachelipus rathkii, assembly GCA_015478945.1. Classification (NCBI taxonomy): domain Eukaryota; kingdom Metazoa; phylum Arthropoda; class Malacostraca; order Isopoda; family Trachelipodidae; genus Trachelipus; species Trachelipus rathkii. The sequence goes on from JABUQX010123083.1 coordinate 33,850, forward strand.
TTACTTTTTCGGTTTTGATTTATGATGATGGCTTTCTGTGTTTAATAAAAGGCAAATTTTTAGTAAACTAAATGTTTTTAATTTTTGTTATGTTCGTACAAATAAGATTATTTTTATGTATAAGTTTAACAAGACTATGTTTGATTGGATAGGTACTTTGTATTGGTGAGTATTCGTAAAATAATTGTGGGGGATGGAAGTGTGTTGGTATTGTTTATGTTTTTTTTTAGGTTAATAGTAATATATTTAATAAAAATTTAACTTTTTGCAAAAATAAATTGTTTTATAATTTTTAAATTTAAAATTATTAATAGTTTTAGGATACATTTCATACAAAGTTTTAAAAAATTTAACAAATATAAATATTTTCAGATTGCGAAATGAAAATATATATTTACATGTTTTGGTTGAAAAGGATACATCTTTTGTTGTTTCATGCGTTTCTATTTTCTGTTTTGGATTGAAACTGGTGTGCTCAGTCACCCTAGGACTGTGACTTTAATTAGTTTGGGTTTCTAAATGGAGAATTCAGTTGATATTTGTTTTGGTAGGGTTTTTGCTACGTGTTAGATCTGTCAAGAGTACTCGATTCCGTTTGTTTTTGGTGAATTTCGGTAACCTGTAGTAATTTTTTTTCGGTAGGGATACGACTTAGGGGAAATATTTGTAATGTATATATGATTACGGTCTGTTGGTGGTGGAAATTTGGGTTGCGCATTTTGTAGGAGGGGGGGAAAGTAGTTTATTTTTATATGATTTTGGCAATCATTTTTCATCATTTAGATTATTTATATTAGAGTATTATCATTTAGATAATTTATTTATATGTGTGTGTCATGTATGTATATGTGTATGTGGTGTGTTGTGTGTGTTTTTTTTATTAATTTATACCATATAATTTAATATTTATAAATTTTATTTTTAGTAAGGAATAATTGGTTTAGACAAATATAAATGTAAGGAAGCTTAATTTGTCATTTCTAATAAGTACTTGTGTTTTTATTAGAATTGGTTTAAGGAATGATCTTTTTATATTTTTGCTTATAATTTTTTTAGGTCGATACAGGTTTGTTTCTTTATTTTCAGTTCAGAAGTTTGTGATGATAAGTTTATGTTTTTTGTTTAACTAGTTCATGTTGCCATTCAGTATTTGAAAAGCGTAAATGATTGGGTCATCAATTTTTCTTAATTTCACTAGCATTTAGATGTGTAGTGTAATTATCAGTTTTTTATATTTTTTTGAGTTTTATTTGATTTTTTGTTTGAATAATAGTGATTTTGATTTTTTATTGGAAGACATTTTTGATGCGTGAACATGTGTAATAAATAGTGTTAAATTTGTGTCGGTTAATAACAAATACTGAAATAATATTTATAATTTAATTTTAAAATATATTTAAATATATAATGTGTGCCTTTATTGCTTAAAATGAATCTTTTATTAACTGCTCGTTCACAGGAGAATCCATTGCATCTAATGCTTATAATAAAATGCGTAAAAAAAAAAATTAAACAAAAAGGAAAATAAATAAAAACAGAGTTTATTTAACGAGTTAGTCTGAGGAAAATTAAATAGAAAATATTGAAACAAAAAAAGTATATATAAAATAATAATTGAAATATTAGTTGATAAATAATAAATGATGTAAAAGAATAAAATAGAAGATATATAATATATTTAAATTTTATAATAAATATATATTATTAGTTTATTTGTGTTTAATTATTTTTTGTATAAGAAAAGTTAGAAGAGTTTAACAAAAGAAAATAAATATATATTACCACGAAGTTATTTATATATATTATAATATAATATAAAATAATAATAAATAAACTAAATACTAAAAATTATAAAATATAATAATTATAATAATATATATAATATAATATATACATAAAACAAAATAACAAAGATAAAGAGAAATAATAAATTGTATTAATTTGTAAAAAAAATGAATAACGGTACTATTTAACTTGTATTTAGTATAATATAAAAAAAGCTAAATATAACTAATATAATATAAAATAAATATATATTATATTACGTTACGAAGGAGATGCAATATATTTGTTATTATAGATTATACAGTTATAATATATTATATTTAAGTCTTTGATTAAATTATATTTATAGTCGGGGGTAGTATAATTATTAGTGTGTAACATTAATTAAATAATATAGAATAATTTTGTATTATTTTTGGCGTAAACATAGTATGATTTATTTATTACATTACCATTAGTTGCTTTATATTATATATATATAATAAATATATTATTGTATTTTATATATATTGTACTATATATATATATATATATAATAACTTAAACAAAAATAAAGAATCCTACCAATAATTTATATATATACTATTTTATATATATATATTATTTAATTTTAAAATTACTAGTAAAATATATTATATTATATTTGCTTATTAATATTACTATTTTTTATGTGTTTTACTAATAAATATGATATGGCTATAATAAATATATATTCTTGAGGTGTCAATGTATATTAAAAATTAAAACCTTTAAATCAAAGTTTAGAACTAGACTTGTTTCTTTTCGATATATTTTTCCTTTTTGTAAAATAAAAAATAAACCTCTTTCAAAGAGCTTTAATAGTCTAATACTTGTTTGAAACTATAAATTGGTAGTTTTTATTTATGTAATTTTTTGTATGATATATTAAAATAGTATGTAGATAAATATTTAAGGGATGTGGTAATTGTTAAGAGGATTATGTGATTGTTATGTATATTAAGATGATGTTTAATAAATTACCCAAATAGTGTTATTCTATGATAGATTAAATAAGATATATATAGATGTGGTTTAGTTACCTTGTGTCTAGCGTGTATTTCTTTGTAAGCGAAGAAGGCATCTGAGAGGACGATGCAATAGGTCGTATCTATGGTTAATGATATATTATAGTTTCACAAGTAAATGAGAGTATAATAGGATAAAATAGAATATCGAAATGTACGTGAGGAAAGAGGGGTTCATAAATGGAACGACAATATATAATTTCTGATTATATAATAGATAATTTTCTATATTATATATTATATATTTCAATATATATAATTTGTATTAACTTTTTGACATAGCTATTCATAAATTTTATCACTAAATCTAAGCTTCAAAATAACAATAACATTATTATTATTTTATTTTTGTTTATATTTTTTATATTATATATATCTCCACTATTTTTCCTTCTATGTCAGTTTTTATATATAATATTTTACTTTGTTTTTGTTGGATTGATTGGATACATTTGGCACAGCTCTCTTTTTTTTTCAGCTTATTTTTAGCCGAGTTGTTCTTTGGATGGGTGAGAGGATGCTTTTTAAATTTGAGAGTTGTTATTTGTTGTTGTTCTTTTATTTATTATTTTATATTTTATTTTAACTATTTATTATTTTTTTAATATTTTTAATTAATCATTATTTTTTTTATATTTTATATTTTATATTATATGCTTCCATATTATTATATTAATTATATTTTTATTATAATTATTTGTTATTATTTGTTATTTATATATTATGTATTTTGTATGTTTTATTTTATATTTAGGTGATTTGTTAATTTAATATTATTTTATTATTATTATTATTATTATTATTATTATTTATTATTATTATTTATTATTTTTTTTATTATTTTTTTTTTTTATTATTATTTTTTATTTAGTTATTATTTGATTATTTTTAAAGTATCGCGGTTTAACTTTAGCATTTACTTTTTAGATTTGTTAGAATACTGAAATTTCTTATTTTTTTTTTTTTCGATATTATTTTGCTTTTCATCAAGTTGACTTTAAGGACGATGATTTTATTTTATAGACGTTTATACTAATTATTTATTCACAAAGGATACTTAAAGATAAACAAATTAGGTGAACATATACGAAATCAAGAAAATTAAGAATAGAGCAAAGTGTTAAGGTCAAAATTGAGATTAAAATTTCAGTTCTTTCTTTTTTTCTTTCTTCTTTCCTTTTCTTCTTTCTTCTTTCTGCCCATCTCATTTTCTCTTAAGAGGGTCTCAGCCAGTCTTAGCTCTACAAATTCATTCATGATCTAGATATAATTTGCAAAGTATTACAATATTTTTGATACGGGATTTTTCATTGTCAGCCTGCATTTTGCTGGTGTTTCTTACTTGGCCTGCACCGTAGTTATTCTTCACATAATTATGATACTAAGTAGCGTTATAGTCCGTTTTGGTCATCGATTAGTCTAGCAAAATTTGATATTTCGATTGGTAGTTACTCAACTCAAAAGATTCATCACGAGTAGTATTAAAATAAGAACATAATTTTGCAGATTTATAATAGCTCTTTACAACGATGGCTTCTTATGATTACTTTCAAACTGTTTCTTTAAACTACTTTTTAATTATTTGATCTTCCATGTTTATGACGTTAGTACTTGAATATATACTACTGAGTAATTAATATATTGTGGAGTTTGTAAATTGGGTTTGTGGTTTACTGTTTAGCTCGGCAACTTGAAAGTATTGTTCAAGGAATTAGTGTTATTTCTCTTCGCTTTAATCTATCAGACATTGAGGGAAGCTATTGTTTTTTAAGAGTTAATTATCCTTTATATATATTTGCATCAAATGGTTCTTAATTAGAAGTTGTTTTCTGGGCTCTTTGCGTAAGGTTAATGGGAAGGAGATGTGTATCAAATTAAATTTCTACTAAACATACACTTTTATTTGCATCTTTTTTTAAGGAACATTTTTTGTAGGTGACCCTAAATTGTTAAATTATAATTAGTTTATAAGGAACTTGTCTATTTTGGGCAATGACGAATTAAGCCATAATTATATAGACTTACTTCTAGTATAGGTTGATATAGCCGTTATATTTTATATATAGTTTATTAATGATTATATAATATAGTATATATAATATTTATATATATTTTATATAAAAATATAATACAATCTTATATATATCTTATTTTTTATTATTATATCTATTTTATTTATATACAGTTTATATATATTAATAGTTATATATAAAATATTTAATATATATATATTTAATATATTATTTTATATAGGTTATAATAGTATTATAATATATATATATATAATATCTGAAAGTCTATCATAAAAATTAGAATGTGTTTTAATGTGATGGAAGTATTTTAGCCTTTATTCAATTCATTAGAGAGGGAGAGAGAGAGAGGAGAGGAGAGAGGAGAGAGAGAGGAGAGGAGAGAGAGAGAGAGAGGAGAGGAAGAGAGAGAGAGGAGAGAGAGAGAGAAGAGATATGGAAGCGAATTAGTATCACATTAATAGAATAAGAAAGAAGGATGGTAAAGGGATAATTATAAGGTTTTATTAATCAGGCTTATATAAAATTAGATGGATCTTTTAAATTTAAATGATCGTCGCGGAGACATAGTTAATATATAATAATAATAATAATATAGGATAAATAATAATACAGTAAATAGATAATTAATATTAATAATTTATAATAAATTATATAAATTCATTAAATAGATATAATAATAATAATAGACTTATAATATAATAAATAATATAATATACGAATAATAATATTGATAATAATAATAATAAACGATAATATTAATAATCTAATAATATGATATAATATATCAATTATGGATATGTTACATATAAATACAAATATGAATACAAAGAATAGAATATAATAATAAGTTAGTTATAATAATA
>JABUQX010123084.1:5000-35505 GCA_015478945.1 Trachelipus rathkii
ACTTCTAGCATCATACATACTAGTACACGAAATATACCTGATATAGGTGTCTACCCCTATGTTTTAAGGTATAAGGAATCGATTACCGTGCTTTATAACGAGATTGAGAAACTTCTACCATGGTTTAGTATTAGATATTGCCCCTACCCCCCTTTTTCTAGTGCAAGTATGCATTTTTTTTATTCTCGAACTACAAAGCTGACCTTGGTGTCAACCCCTATGTTTAGAGGGTCTGCGAATCGATTCCTGGTATTACCGAGTGGATCGGAGCAACCCTTAAGGCATTTTGCACCGGTGCTGCGGTGCTCATGTATATTTTCGGTTTTTAAAGGTTTTCTAGTTAAGGTATCCTCTTGAAACTGCCCACCGTGGTTGATGGAGGTGCTGCATACCTGCCCTTGAGGTTTCACGCCGCCACGTCCAAGGAGAGGAGGGAACTCTGAGCCCCCCAAAAAATGGAAAAGGACTCAGAAGGTTGAAATTTGGTGAGTGAATAAAAGAGAACGAATGGAATAGAGTAATGAGTTTACAGTAAGTGCCGGAGCACATGAGACGGAGCCGGAGCTGAGGACGGAGCCAGACTGGAAATCTGGCCCCAGCTGCATATTGAGTCAATTGAGGTGTGTTTATATATGTTTTAAAAGACAGGTTTCGAATTTGAGGGTTTCGTAACCCCAAAATGAGTTTGAGGAACCCCTGAACAAGAAGCTGAAAAAGAAGAAAAGCACATATTGTAATAGATTTAAAAATACTATAAATAGGAGGTAGCAAAAGGTATGTAATAATATTTACTTATCTTATGAAGGTTACTGTTTCGATTCGTTGAGTGAAACTCTTTAGAATTGTTCCTTTTTCTTATTGAAGGGATTGAACTCTTATGACTAGCGCACATTAGTTGCATTTTTGTATGAAGATTTGCCATTTTTTCGAATTTTAGAAATTGTAAAAGGAAAAAAAATTGAATTTACTTTTAGATTTAAATCAAATTTTAAAAAGAATAAAAATAAAAATAAAAATAGAAATAAAATTGAAAATAAATTTTTTTTTTAACTTTAATAACACCTTTTATTTTTCTATTTATATTTTAATATATATATATATATATATAAGTTATATATTTATATATATATATATATATATATATATATATATATATATATATATATATATATATATATATATATATATATATATATATATATTTATATATATAAATATATATATATATATAAATATATATATATATATATATATATATATATATATATATATATATATATATATATATATATATATATATATATATATATATATATATATATATATATATATATATATAGTTATATATATATATATATATATATATATATATATATATATTTATATATATATATATATATATATATACATATATATATATAGTATATATATATATATATATATATATATATATATATATATATATATATATATATATATATATAATCACTTAATTAAACATACCGCTGTTGATTGTGTCTGACACATGATATTCAAAGAAATTAAAAAAGATAGATTTTTTATTTTCCATTTACTTTCAGTAATCATAATTTACATCAGAAATTAATGGAAATTAGACAATTTTGCAAACCTTTATATCGATGAATTAATAGACGAACATTTGCTACTATTACACTAAGTTAGAACAACAAACTTTCTGCTATTATTTCAATTTCTATTTTCTATCAGTAGAATTACTACTTTATTACAATTTATTGCCCACACTTTGCTACTTTTATACCAAGTTAGAGCAACAATTTTCGACAATTATTTCAATTTGTATATTGTATCAGCTGAATTACTTTATTAAAATTTATAGAAGATATATTCCTACTTTTACACTCATTAATAGTATTACTCTGTCTGTATTTGCTGGAAAGATTATAATAGTATAAGTCTATATATAACAAGTTACAATACACTTACAACAGTAAAGTAGCAATCATAACACAAATAAGTACCTATTAAACATTTGTCATTGCAATCTCTAACTAATTTAAGAAATTGTAAATTTTACACTTATATGTAAATATTAAAATAGTAACTATGTCTATTTTATTTTAATTTATTTTTTCGTGTAAAATTAAACAAATGTTTATCATTTATTAAGCTTACAATAATGCATTTGACATATTTGATTAATATATTAATATATATGAGTAATATATATGCTAACATACTGAATCAAAATAATTGGTTAAACTCACATTAAAGATCTTGAACACTAATATAGAATAATAACTGCTAATAATATTAGCAAGTTAGTATACTATAATTAAGCAGTATAATAAGTATACTTAAACACAGATACAAAAAATGACGTCAAGACTATTACCCTTTGTCAAAGCAATATCTTTAACATTCACCATTATATAGTATAATATTTAACATTAAACATGGTAATTAATTCTATAAAATAAAATAAATTATTAATAAACCTGATTAATATATATCATAACAGACCACCCGATATATATATGCTACGTACAACGTTTTTACATTATTATTAATAATATTGTAAATTTTATAAATTCATTATTATAATTAATTTATCCTTATTCCGTCGTAATAAACTTAATTTATGTTCTATTAAAATATGAATGAATAAAGATAATAACTAAGCAAAGTACAATGAATTAAATAAGTTTTTTCTTTTTATTATCCGAACCAGACTAGCTCTATTCATCTCAAGACTCAGTTATTTATTTTAATGAAAAAGATGGAATGTGTCTTACTAAATCTCCTACTCTTATCTATTCTGTCCATTAGATGATCTTTTTAGTGATAGAGTCTGAAGTGTGAAATCATGCAGAATGTGAGAAATTGTAATAAGTATCTTCGTAATTTACTGAGTTGATTATAAGATATGTGAGAAGTCCAGATTAGCACATCAGTAAATCTAAAAATTTCACATCTTGGTCTACTCTCACATTCTTCATACTTTACACGTCTTAAACCGTATTGCAATCTCTACTAATTTGTGATATGATTGCTAGCATTGAGCTCTTCACATTTGACTATTTGTATGTAAGGTATTATACCATTTTTAGCAGTATCATTTCGGAATAATATTAATAATTACTCATTTTAGTAAATAGGAAAAGGCTTTTTATTATTTACATTAATTTACCTATATTTTTTGAAGTATTTAATCATAAGTTTTTTGGCTACAGTTAATTATAAAGCTAACATATAAAATGCAATTATAACCTGAATAATAATGAATGATTAGTGTACAATGCGACATAATAACTACCATCACTTCATTAAATTCATATTATGATATATACGCAATTAATAAGCTTCGTATTATATATATATACTTATAATAATATAAATAGTTCAACAGATAAATAACAAACTTAATGATTATAACATAATTATAATTATTATATATATAGCCTATTTAATTTTAATATATTATACAATACTATATAATTTTTATATTTATTATTTTACTTAGTATTTTATTTAAAAATTTTATTTAGTTATATTTATTAATATATTTTAATAATTTCAAATGATGTTAATATATGTAACAATATATAATAACATATGATAATATAATTTAACATAAATATGTATCTTTAAAAATGCCTGTACAATATAAAATATTATAATATACAAATATTAATAGGATATTAATTTATGCTAATAAATACATATAAATAATAGTTTAAATATTAATATACTCAATCATATAATAAAATTAAGCTATTTATTTAGTAAATAAATAATTAAATAGTTAAAGTGATACATAATTATTTATATTCTTTATAACCTTGTGATTTTATTTATAAAGCAGTTACATTAATAAACATCAGTAAATAATATTATCAGTTACATCCACACTTATCATTCATACTACATACTTACATCTTCTATCTTTGATTCAAGTCTTCCTCGATAATATAAGTTAATTTAGTGAATAAACTTAATTATATAATATTATTTTACATACTATAACTGTATATTTGTTTTTAATATTTAATTATAATATATTTTTATGGATGATAACAATAGTTATGGGTGTTTGAGCTATGTATTAAAAAGATATGTTTTATATATTCATACAAAAGTTTAAATGGTATACGATCTATTGAGTGATATGATTGACAGACGCGAATAAACCACTGCCAATTACGCATAATATTTTATTGTTAATACAAAAGAGCCTTCTCTTCCGATCTATCTAATTGCATACGAGTTTAAACCTGGGCATTGTATGTTATTGTAAAAAAATGTAAATGAATATCCTATAGGTAGAATGTATAATGTCATTAGACTTCTATAATTGCATATATGGTCTCTATAGGTACCTTCACGTCACAGGTTATATACAAAGGATATACCATATATTCATAGGTAGGATATAACTTTCTGTAAAGATAGTGATTATCAGTGTTTATCGGGTTACATTATGATTTTAGTTATGCAAGAGTTAGTAGCAATTTAGATACATAACATTTGAAATGACTCAGAAGAGAATTTTTTTAAATGAAAGTTAGAATGTGACAGAGTGGATTAATGTAATATGATCTGATTAAATGTACAGGAGCATTTTATTCAATTGTTGGTAATACCACATAGATGTTATATTCGACTCTGGAGACATTTTCTGAAATTAAGATATGTGATCGTAGTGAGTTGTTTTATAACATATTTGGTAAGCAAACTGATTTCACCGATGGCTGGTACAATACATTTAGATTAGATATATGTCCGATATCTACCGATTATACGTTATAATGGAATAATATATATGTTATAATAGATAATAGAAAAATAATTTTCATGATTTTTTAAACTAATGATTTTAGCATTTTTTTTTTTTGTGAGCACTGATACATATTTGGCAAAGTGACGTTGAAATGATTTCCATGGGTTATTTACGTATGATTTTTTTTGGATTAAACATGTGAGCTGATAGAAGTTTAATTGCGTAGTTCAAATTTGAACAAGAATTTGAAGTTAATTTTCCCTCATTGTAAGGTTTGTTGATATGTTAGGATTTGTTTAAATTTCTATTTTAACGGTATATTATGTTAAATTATTTACTTTTTGCTTTATAATAATTAGTGAAATTACACTGATTATTGTTAGAAAGATTTTGTAATAAGTATTCGTAAGATATTATTTACATGTTATACTGGTGATATGATTGTGGTTTAGTAAACGTTTAGCTTTAGGTTTTAAGTTTTATTAATGTTTGTAAATAATTGTTAGTTTAAGCGAAGATATTTTATATAGCTATAAATGTTACTTTCTGATTATATTTCATATATTATGAGTTCAAAAGACGTTATTATAAATATTTTTTGAGAATTAATAGAGTAGACTAATTGATAGAAGTATTAGGTAATTATAGTAATTCTACCTTACCGATAGGTATATCTGATCCATTTGATAGAATTTTGTTTTAATATATAAATAGCTATGACTTATATTTAGCTGTTGCTCGATATATAGATTGGTTGAAAAAGTGTGAGTAGATACATTGAAGTATTTTTTTTTATTCCTAATTTATATATTTATTTACATAATTTCCTCTGCAGAGTGTGGAACTTTTTGTGAATGTTAGCAGATCATTCATACGTGAGGTATATTTGTTACCTAGAGTAGTTTTTATTTTTTTTATGTTACTTAGTTATGTATTATTTATTTTTTAATTTATTTTCTAAATTTTTAGTTTTTAGTTATTAATTTTATATTTTATAATATATTATATTTAATTAATATATTAATATATATTATTTATATAGTATATTAATTTATCGTATTATAATTATATATTTATCTCCTAAGAAGGGAGTTAATTATTAAAGAACCTCATTATATTTATACGGTGACAAACTCATATTAATACCTAAGTTAGAATGTTAGATATAGGATTATTTCTTGTTTATGCACTGCTATACTTACAGCATATATCATATTATATACACTTGAAACTAATGTGCCTGAGTGCGTATGATTTGAACCTATATATAATTCATTAAGGGTTATTATCCGTGGAGCCCAATGGATTCTACTCACTAAATAAGTACTAAGTGGACATATAGCTAGTCGCCATTACATATTTGTTATGCACTAGCGTCACCGTATCGATAATTTCATTCACATACCGGTATTTTATCTTAGTGAATTAATTATCTATCTGAGTTACTCATTATACTGGCTGTATTATATTAAGATATTTACCAGCTTTACAGATATTTTTCATTAATTTATATAGATTTATAATAAATATATAGTATATGATATTTAATACTGTAAATATTAATGTATTGTAATTTTATTGACATATGTGATATAAAATATTTATTATATTTAAATGTATTAGTATTAATATATTATTCGTATATTATGTTACATTGTACTTAAGTATATTTAGGTAGGGTTATGTGATAGAATATTTTTGCTAAAATTTCAACTAATGTTAAAAGGTATATATACATATGTATATAATATTATTCAATATATATTATTATATTGAATAAAATTGATATAGAATTAAATATAGTGTTTATCATATTAATCTACTATTACTAATATTAGTTAATTACTTACTGTTGATTAAGTCATATAATATGATAGTTTGTTAATAGATTGGCTAGTTTATTATGTATTACGTTAGTTAGTAAGGATATGTATTATATATAGTAGACTATTGTATTCGTTGTACATTCTTATATTTATCATAGTTCGAATAATAATTATATAGTTATTATTAATAATATGTATTTTAAGCTTTATTGATGGTTATAATAACTTTGGTTAGCGCTTATGCATTATATTTTATATGGTTGTAGTTATTTATAAGTAATATTTAAATTGAATAATTTTATTTTAATATATGTATATATATTAGTTTTTTATATTAATATATAATCTAAATTTGCTATGATTATAATAATATAGTGACTTATGATATTATTAATAATATAGAATCTATGGCTATTAGAATCATTTATAATTAGGAAGTGATAGGTGTAGTATATATAGTAGGGTGTTAGGATGAGAGACTTAGTGATATGAGTTTAGATATTTTTATCACTTATAATTTAATTGATATTAACTTTTTTTTTTTATATATATTATATTATATATAATATAACAAATGATTCACTAACTACTGACTAAAGGCTAATATAGCCTATAATTCTAAGGAGGGTTAGAACTCTATCTAGGTATTTCTACCTATAGGATTATATACCGTAAACTTATATTGGTCGAAATCTAAATTAGACATCTATTTGCCGTAAATTGATACGATTCATATATATAATATATATATATATTATATATATTATTACCGTACATTACTTATAACGTTTAAGTAAGCTATATAACGGTAAGCGGCTATTTAAAATAATAATAAGTTAAAACTAGAAGTTATATTTATACTTATATTATATTATTACTATTTAAATATAATAATTTTATAATTCAATAATAATGATAAGTCTTATTATATATTTATATTAGTTTATAATTTATTTATTGATTGAAATAATTTGATTTAATATTTATTATTGCTGTTCTCACGTTGTTGATATAATTGGGACTATTATTAATTAAGTTGACAGTTTATGTGTTTATATATATAATATTATAAGGTTATATATATATATATCCTATTATAATGTTATTATAATCTATAATTATATATATATATATAGTAACATATATTAACTTATGCTCACATATTATTATTATTACAGAAATATATAATATATATGCTGTATTACAGTGATTGAAATAGTATGTTAATAGTTTTTATTAGTATGTTTATTACGATTTAAGTTTATCATTAATACTTATATACGCTGTTATGTTTATAGATGTTGAAACTTTTATGTTAATATTTTATAAAATACTATCTCATTTCGATATATTATAGTTTAAATATATGTTGAATTTATAGATTTATTATATTGTTTGTACATATTATATATATTCTATATAGTATTCGTAGTGATAATATGCTATTATATAGGTGTTAGTACGTTTATTTATAATTAATGTGAATAATAATTTTAGATTCGTACGTCTTCAATAAATTTACGTATTAGATTTATAGTCTAGTAAATTAAATATAATAAAAACTTATTATTTTATGTATTATTTATTATATATCTAAAAATATGATTGCTCGAATTAATATGATATACATTGAAATGATCGAATTATAGTTATATATAATAATATTATAGATATCAAGGAGACATTTTATGTGTAGTATTGACTATTACTAGGTAGGGTAGGGATAGTGTGTATGATATTAATGATAGTATAGGGTTATATATAATTAGTATAGTATGCTCTATCTAACGTATGGTAAGTGGTATGTATATTAATATATAATTTACTGATTTACTTATGACTGAAATAAGGTAAATAGTTTAATATTAACTAAATTAAATAATATATATATAAAAAAGCATATTATTTTTTACGTATTATATAATAATATAACAAATTATAAATATAAGCATAATAATTTTTTTTATTTGATTACTTTAAAAATAACTACAATAATTTATTTAAATTAAATATATTATATAATTAACAATAAATATATATAGTACAAATATGACTTGACATCATAGATTAAATAGTATATATCATATAAATTATAAGGAATATTGGATATATAGAATTATTAGGATGGATGTGGTATAGAGGGTATTATATAGTTATTATTATGTTATATTTAATAGGATAGATTATTTAACTGTATTTTATATTTGTAATTGATAGAGTATATTGTTATATAAACACATATATAAGTATTTAATTTATTTGTGATTAAAAAAATACTCTTAAATTTTTACGAAATATATTAATTATGAATAATGATCAGGTTGGAGGTATGTTTAGTAAGATAGGTATTTAAGATGTATAGAGTTAGTTTGATTTTTACTTATGATTATACTCTCATGATATTTATAATATGTTTATTTATAAATTAGGTAGCTATATGTATCACTATTTTAATATGATTATATTTATATGAATTAAATAAATTAGATTTAATTAAAGTCTAATAAACAAATAGATGTTGATAAGAAGTAGGAATATTTATAATAGATTATAATATCATATTTAATGATTATTATTGAGGAGGTGATGTAAAGGAAGAGGTGGCAGTTTATTATTTGTAATATTAACATACTGTACTCAATTGATCTAATAAAGTGTGTTGCTTAGGGTTATATATGTATAAACTTTATGACTATAAAATTATTTTAAATATTATAAAAAAATAATATGATAATTATATGAATTGATAATTACAATTTTGCTCAATTCGATCAATAGACTATGGAATATATAATGTAAGGTGATTGTTTGATTCTTAGCTGGGTTAACTAAGTAACTGTGTTATTAATGAAACGTTAATTCAATTTATAAATTATTTTAAGTTTAATTATAATTTTATAAAAAGTTGATCAATTTGCTAAATTATTCGTGGATATAAGTTATTTATATTTTATAATAGTAAACTTTTTAATTTAATTTTTTTTAAATCTTTATTTATTATTTATTAATATAATATTCATTTATTTAATTATAAATAATTTATTTTTTATATTTATTTTTATTATTATTATTTATTTATAATTCTATATTTATTTTAATTATTATTTTTTATTATATCTTCTATTTAGTAAAAGTAACATTAAATAAACCTAATCTATTATTAAGTAACATAAAATCTTACAATACTCATTACGATATCATATATATATAAGGGTATAACTTAATAAATCAATTATGTATATTGATTGATATTAATATATATATACATTATATAAACTTTATAATAATTGTTATTTGATTTATATTATTAATAATCATATATATCGGCACCGCCTACGTAAGTATACTACATAAAAGCCGGTGCTATATAGTTTGATCAAAACTATTACCGTATTTACTTTTATCCAAACTCTCTTTCTATAGTATCTATGTACTCTAAAAAGCGACTCCTATTAATCATCTTAACTTATTATCTTTACATACTAATATATTATATATCACTAAGTATTTACATTTATACCTTATTATTAACTAGAGATGAGTTAGGACTCTCTTGATTACGTGTGAGAAAGTTATATTATACCACTAGTACAGACTATAATCCTATTATATATACATAATCGTATAATTCTTTATTATAGTCAACATATCTATATTCGATAGTATAACTGACTTAGGCTTATCTTGATATATATAATATTATAATAGAATAAAATAATTTTGTTTATATCTAATAATAAATATAATATAGAGTAATATAATATAATCATTACAGCTATTACGCTACTAGGATAACTAGCACTGTGGCGCGTTATGTCATCCTATATAATAAATATATATTAATATTAATATATCCTCTGATTCTTACCGAATCTATATACGATATACTATTCATAAAATCCTGAACTCTCACAGAATCTTTTCTCTCAAAAATAATTTTTCAAATACTTGTAAAAATACAGTAACATATTTTATGATTTTTATTTAAGGGTGGCGACCCTCATAGGGATTAGACAGTATTTACATCAGGCACGTAACCTCGTCTATGAATACAGAATATAGTTATTAACGTATAATCTACTCATATAACGGGGAGCTCAAATTGTTTAGAATAGAAGATTAAATGATTAGAAATATTAGAACTCCATCTAATATTGAGGGTTTAGAAGTAATATATTAAAGTGTGGGTGTTTATAAGATATTCTTCTAAGATCCTTTTTATAAAATAATACTCAAATTATTGGCCTAACCTATGATCATGTATTTCAAAAATATGATTACTCACCACCTTAAGAAACCTCAATATAATTATTGGACCGATCAAGAAGTAGAATATACTATATAATACAATTTTAATAGTAGTAAAATTACCTAAATGGCATATGCTCGGTAATTATTCTGACTTGAATTTCCCTAGTTTCATTTAGAACTATATCAAGTAATATCTCAGAATACAATAAACTTTTTCACCTGACTTAAGAATTATTACTACTATATAACTCATCTCTTAATGCAATGCAAAAATCTATAGACGATACTTTACTGTAAATTAATTTACCAGTCTTATAGTTCGGTAATTTATGATACTATTAGAATTATATATATTCTCAGAACGAGCTGTCTTACACTATACATTTATCTCATAATATGGCTTGCTATCATTACCGACCTATATATTATATATAATACTCAATACTATATACGACCTCAGAAACAACTCAAACGTCAAAATCTAATAAGACTATTTTTATAAAGGTTATCCATATCTTTAGTATCACGGTTTAATGAGCTAACTTGTATATAATTTTGGATTTATTATGTATTGAAGAAATGATCTCGACACTATATTCAGATAACTATACTAGATATTAACCTAAATAAATATATTTAAAATATATAACTATACTACTCAGAAAATAAAACCAGTTTATGATCTGATTATATCATATGCAAAAATTAAAAAAACAAGCAATATTAAATATTACTACTATCATTAGAAATAATATCAGTATATAGCTGTGGATGTTGCTAGATAGGGTAATAAACGCTACTAATAATAGGTAAATATTATTATATACGGTAATTATTTTTATATATTTAATGTTTACCTGATTTGATATAAAAATAAATTTCTTGTTTCCAAGTGAAATAAATACAATAAATAGATTAATATTGTCTTTTATTCCGTCCAGACGCTGAGCATGAAGACAAATTCAGAGAGTTAGCCAGTATTCTTGAGATATTCTCGAGAAAGGGACTAAAAGACCTAAAATTACTATTAAAGTTCTCTACTCACTTGACTCTAACTTACACACACACCTTTTCATCTCTTCTTAGTCATTACATCTCCTGAGTGAAGTTCCTATCTAAAAGAGAATATAGATCTTCGCATTTACTTGTGATATAAATTGGAAGCTGTTGCCTACCAAATAACCACACGCATCTTTGTCCATCTTACTTTAAATAAAGCTTAAGTACAATAAAAGTATATGTGAATACGCTCACTTCACTTGAAATGTTGGCAAGCCTCCACTTTGTTAGATCTTCCTCCTTACCAAATTATCTTATAATACATTTAAGTAATGATATAATCATTATATATTTATATGCCATCTTTAATGAGTCTGCATTATCTATTCATTTATTATATAATCATTGTGGTACTTAAATAAGGTACTTATATTATATATATATATATTATATATTAATATTAATATTAATATATATTAATATATATTATATTTCTAAATATTTTTATAATATATTAAAAAATATAACATTATTATATATATATTATAATAAAATATATATATGATATTTATATATATATATATTAAAGGTATATATATATATCATTATATATATAAGTATATTATATTATATATATATTTAAATATATAAGTAATATTATAATATATATAATTAAATTATTTTATAATTATATTATTTATTAGTTTTAATAAAAAAATATATGAGCATAATTTATAATTTTATAATTTTAATACTTCAACGTTTCATTAAAATAAATTTATCTCTAGTATTATAATATACATTTAAGGTAATATATATATTCATTATATATATTATGTAAATGTCATATTATATATATATTAATATATATATATATTAAATAATTATATAATAATATATTTATATATATATATATATTAATTTATATATATATTATATTAGTTAATATATGATGTTTGTCTATATACTACTATATTATTTGTAAAGTTTACTTATAATATTCGATGACACTTTTACGTACTCTAATATTTATATATGAAGGGTATTATCTAAATTTAGATAATATAAAATCAATACTACTTAGTTAACATCATAGGTCGAGTTCATCTTTTTTCATACCTGCTTTTTTTATATATATTTTTCAGATATATATTAGATATTTATTGAATTTATTTACAGGGCTTTTTCAATATGGTGAAGCTTTTACATGTAGAATTTTATGATGTAAAATTTTAGTGTTTAGATTTTAAAATGTTCTTTTAAAATGTAGTTTTAATGTCTAGCTTTGAAAATTATAGCTTTCAAAATGTAGTTTTTACAATATTATGCTTTAAGCTACAAGCATTTTAATCAGTGTACTTAAAAAATAGTACTTAAATATATTATGTTTTAGTGAATTATAATATGATAAATGCATATCTGTTTTCTCTCACCTAAAACATTAACAAAAGTACCATAATTCATAGGTAGAATAAATATCATATTATTTACTATCGGAAAATGATTAGAGCCTAAGTTAGATGTATACATAGAATAACGCTAAGAAATAACTTTAGTAAGCTGATAAAGAATAAGACTATTAGAAAGGACATTAAATGGTGAAATACCAGACCGAACTATCTTCTGAAAACTAAGAGTTTTGTCTCGCATTTTAACTATTGGAAGCTAACCCCGCTTCAACATAAATTTAAATATCCAATCCGATACTCAGTAAAATAATACAGAATGCCGTTTTTAACCTGTTGTTATTTCAAAACATAATAACTAGAAAATATAGAGCAATTTTTATACTGTATATATATATATATATATATATATATTTATATTATTATAATACAAACTTAAAACTAATAATACTATATAAACTAAAAAAATTTCACAAAAACAAAGTAGAAATTTATATATATATATAATGAAATGTCCCCATCTATATATATATTTACTATATATACAAATATATAACAGTTAACAAATAATCTATATATATAAAATCGCGGATGCGAAATTTTTTACATCAGTATCTGAAATATATTTTTAAAACAAATCTAGACATTTTTAACATTTGAATATACAGATAACCTAATATATATTATATAATATCTTATATATTAAAATTATGTATGCCTATGTAAACTTTAGATTAACATAAGATAATTGCAATATAATTATAATATTAAATATATTAATATAATAATTAATTTATTTAAAACACGTAAATTGAAGAAAAGGACAAATATGTTTATTTAATAATGAATAGAAAATTAATAGCAAATGTGATTAATGTCATTTCCTCATTTATCGAAATTGAACGAACTTTCTATATTTAAAATTATTTTTGATTTAACTTTTTAGCTTTTGTTAGATGTTTTTATTAATATAATTTTAGTTTATCTATTTATTTAATTTAATTTTTATTATAATAGAATTTATGCAATTTACTTTATTACACAAAACATTATCGAAAGGAGTTTTATTAAATGCCTCACATGGAAATGAATTTTATATGCACCTTATTTATATTATTTAATATAATATATATATATAATATAATATATCATATAATATAGCTACATATAATTAAATTAATACTACTGCCTGTTTGTTTTAATATTTCAAAAGAGAAAATAATACATTATAATAATAATAGATTATATGAAATTGTGATAATTATTATAATTAAAACATATTAATTTTAGTAAAAACAAAAGGAAATTAGATATTAATATATAATTATTATATATTAATATTAATAATAATATAATAATCATTATTATATTAATAATATAAATATTGATTCATATTAAATAATAATAGTTATGTTTTAATAATATAATATACAAACTGTTTTAATATATAGATAGTATACAATAGGTAAATAGGATAATCAATTAAAGTTAACTATTTTGAGAGAATATATATTATATAATTTATTTTCTTGACTTCATTAGCAATAAAGACGACACTTTTTCATTTATATCACATCTTTTCACTCTATCCGCCTTTCGTATACCCTTTTACGAGAGCAAACGCTTGCTTGACTATTATAGCAAGACGTTAATATATGAAAGTAGCTTTTTCACATTATAAGTATTTTGTGAGCCAATTCACTCGATATCTTATCTTCTATATCGTGATAGGAATGGTAAAATGCAAGGGGTAGATGTTATTTGTTTTGTTACAAGTTAACACGATCATATTTGTAGCATAATAAGATACGATTCGATATGAATTGTAAATTATGATATATTTATGGTTTGTACGAAGCTTATTACAGACAAGGGTTATCGGTCTATTGTTTAGTAATAAGAATAAATTTTTAATGTATCTCTATTATGTGGAATATGAGTCTTTTAAGTGCTAATGATTAAGTATATGTACATTTATGTATGCAGTTTTCTAAGGAGGTTATTATTATTGTATTATTATATTACTATTAATATATTAGTTCAAATGATAAATGTTACTTATCCAGTGATCGTAATTAAGTTGTGAGACGAAGAGTCAGATCAAAGCATAAGATTATGTAAGTATTGTAGGTTACTGTTGAACTCATTTTGATAAAGATTTTATAAATCAAATTATATTTCTTATATGGAGATTATAACATCAATTTACAATATTTACCAGAACATTGTTTTTATATTAACATGATTAGTAATTTTTCACGTATAAAGTGAGAAATTATACCCCTTATTAAGACTTAGGAGAATTTTATTGTATTAGATTTGAAAATGAATCTAACCATGGTGATGTTAAGCATATTCTGTTTAATGAAAAGGCACATATCATATACTATTTGACATCCAGAGATGGATATATTTAATTACTATGCATACACTCAGGAATGACTAGTGCTTAATTTAGAAGTTGATTCAGATTATTATTTCTGTAGATCAATTTAGTATAATGAAAAACTATGTCTATCAATTGATATAACAGATGTATATAAATGTGAGTGGTTGATTAGATTATTAATAATAGGTAGTGAAAACAGAACAAGATCTAGTAGTATGTCTGAAGGTATCTTTATAGTTATATTATTTCTCAGGATGTATATGTAATTTGTAGACTATAAAAAATTTATGTAGTAATGATGGGTAATAAGTGGTTAGCACAGTAAGTTATATACGAAACTTATTATTATTTATCTTATTATTCTAACTCATAGGTCATTTATATATTAAAAACTTAGCTTTCTTTATCTTATAGAATCGTTTGAAAAAAGTAAAGTTTATTTATTTTTAATATTTATTTATTTTTATTATTTTTTTACTTATTATTATAATTAGAGGTACGGTTTTAATTGATTATCATTTATACGATTTATGCTAATTTAAGCCCTAATTATAATATAAATTATATCATTAGTATAATTTATATAAGATCAAATGTTAATAGTGTTTTATAATATATAGGCATGAAAATTGAAACATCATAAGTACAATAAGTAAAAAATTAAATATATAAATTAGATTAAATAGTATTATATATAATTAAGTGTATTAATAGGCTAAAGTAAATATATATTAGTAAATTATATTACATAAATCAATATACTTATAAAATAAATAAATAAATTAATTATATGATAAGCATACTATATATAATAAAATAAATGATATAGTTCTTCTATAATTAAATTGGGTCGCCTAGATTATAATTCAATTAATGATTCAGATCAGATCTTTATGATTAATAAAAACAACAATGGTAGACCATTTAAGTAATGATAGTTAAAACAAAGCAGTTCTGACTATTATAACTTTATGATTTAGCTCGTAGTAGATGATGCTATAATTGAATTAATTTCTTTCACTAAAATTAAAGAATTTAATATAAACTAATACTTAAAAAGATATGTATAATTTAATCTAAAAATTCTTAAGAATAACTTAAAAAAGGTAGTAATGGAGATAGTTTTAAAATATTCTAATAATTTAGGAAAGCTATAAAATTCTTCTTAAAAATACTAAAAATTGAAGGATAACTTTTTAAATAAATTATACTATAATAAAGTGATTAGCTATAAAACTTTCTTTAATTATAACTAGAAAAATCCGTATATTAACTAAAACGTAAGCTTTAGTGACATATATAAAAAATTTAAATAAAGTATAGTAATTTGTTATTTTCATATTAATGCAAAAAAAGCTTTTTTAACTTTTATTTATTTTTTATCTTACTTTAAAATATTCTTTTAATTATTTATTTTAAAAAACTGAGTATGTTCTCACCCAATTTCTCTTTACATTTATGTTTTAAATGATTTTAATATAAAAAATAAAAATAAAAAAAAATAAGCACGAGTAAAATAAATTTCAAATATTGACCCGCAAATGTCGGAATTAATTCATTAATATAATATTAAAACAATCATTATTGTTTTTTGTGTTTGAAAAATAAATTAGCTTATTTCACGTATTTCATTTACACTTCGATGTACTATACAAAAGAATTTAACTGATGTTTATGGTTACATAAAATTATCATTTATTATAAAACTAAGGTGTATTTATAAAAATTATTATTTAGATTTTATTTAAAAATATCAAGTAAATTGACAATAATAAAATAAAAAACGTGTTTACCTATATTAAAATTATTCTATGTTGATATCTTATAATTTTATTATACCTAAATACGTGTTCTAATTAATAGGTAAACATATTTAGAAGCAAAGTTACGATAATTTTAGAACTCATCGTTGTTATCATTAATACACTGGCAATCTTAAATATAATAAACTTAATGTTAATATTAAAATCATAAAAATACTTAGTTCATTATTAGGACGTTTTTAAAATTTACAATCTATGCTGTATTGGAAATTAACTGAGGTTATATAAATATTTACTTATTCTATACTGACATTAGGTGAAGGTTACTATGTAGCTATCATAAATTTCATTTTAGGTAGTCTACCATCTAAAGGGTTAACAGATCCTCGAGAAGCATAAAAGAACATCAAATAAACTTATTTTTTTAAATTAGAAAAATTTCGTGATATATTAAAAATTTTATTTAATAAAAATTAAAATGAATGAAGCGGCCTACTATAAAACTATAGTAATAAACACGTTTTGGTTATATTCTGCTTTATCAATTTATAAGCATATAATCAGTATCAATTACGATCTGCTTGGTTCTTACTAGATATACTTAATAGTTGAGAAAAACAACAGGGGAATTAACATCATTCCAAAAACTTGGTACTTTTCCATTTATAAAGGATTATATATTTTCAAAAGATCAAGCTTAGGAAGGATAGTTTTCATAATCTTCATTAGGGTTATGAGATAATGAAATACTTTTTGACTAATGGTTTTTACGTTGGTGGGTTGGTTTGTGATTAATGATGAGACCAAATAATACCTTTTGTTATTTAAATGCAACGTATTAATTAATTTTTAGAAAGTTATGACGCAAGATGTTAATATTCGTTTATTACAAGTCTTTTTACGAAGTATGATTGCATTTCAATCAGAGCTTATAGATTATGATTATTACTTATTTTAATTGAATTATCTATATATATATATATGGTTCCACTTTCAATATCATAATAAAATTTATAAAAAAAACGAATAGGTGACCTAGTTATTATCCCTAGCTCGATTATAAACTTGGTTACCTGTATATTTTGACTTCCGAAATTTAAGATTATTTCGTGATAAGGCTAAATTATATTAGAACTTATATCATCTTAACATAAAAAACTTAGACTGAAATCATAATATCAAATGGGTATTAACTTATATCGCATATTTGTACTTAATTTACAGCTAGACCGCTTTTATAGAATTGTTTTCAATAAGGTTATATATAGGGAAATAATGACTCATATATAGTGAATTCTATTCGCCTCAACGATATAATTTCACTTCTCTCACCTTTATGGATCATGATCATCAGAGCGTGTTTAAGTTAAATAATCTTGTATTTAAAACCTTTTCTATACTAAACTATATATAATAGATTACTTTTTTATGGAGGTAATACATTATGCTTACTTACCGGTCCTATGGTTTAAAAATATATATATATCTATTATATATATATTATTATTATAATTATATATAATTATATATATTTATATATATATTATTATATATATTATATATTATATATAATAATTAATTAATACATATTATATATATTATATATAACATTATATATATATAAATAAATAATATATTAATATATATATTATTATTTATATATTAATACTATATAATTATATATATGATATATATATTCTAATAATATATATATTACTATGATATATATAAGTATGTAGATAAAATATAATTCTGGGTTGGCCTTCCACTATCATTTATCTTAATTTTCTATGTTTACTATTCTAAGAAGTGAGTGCACCTTATTAGGAAATATGAGTGCAACTGTCGACTGGTTTACTATATTAATAAATATGACATTTACTATATTAGTAATATTATATCATCCACTATTACCATTTAATCCAATAAACGAAAATGATCAAATTAGTGATAATATTCTGTCGGGACTGAAATAAATTTAGGTTTCTAGAAATATATTGCCATAAAAATTTTTATACGTATTACTTAGAATAATTTGATTTGGCTTTCGCTACCTTTAGAAACTGTTAGCTGTTTTGGTGAGAGCTTCTTGCTTAAAGCACGGTTATTACTACAGAGTATTATGGTTCGCGCACTATACTATATTTATTTTAACTTTGCTAACTACAACTAATATTATAATTATAATAAAATTATAATATATATATATATTTATTATATATTATATAATATTATATATATATATACTAATATAATTTATATATATATAGTATATATATCTTATTTATACTATATATATTATATATATATATATTAATATATATAATTATATATTGAATATTATTATATATATATTATTTAATATTATTAATATAATTATTTAATAATATATATAATAAATATATATTTATATCATTATAATATATATATATATAATTAAATATATATATATTTTATAAATGTAAATACGAATCACTCTGGGGGACAGGTCAGATAGATTTGCTATATACAGTAGTATTTTTACGATATTTTCGATCGTCTTTTTCTTACTCTTCCTCTGCTATGGTAATCACGTTATTACAAGCGTATTGTCCTTTGGGATAATTATAAACTCTCGTTAATTTATTATATATCCTTTATACACGTGAGTAGTTATCGTATTCTCCTCTTTCTTATTATAAATTATTTTATAGGATAAGGAATATATATATATCTTATTATATATATAGCTATGATAACTTTTTATTCTATTGTGGAAAAACACCATTTATCTTCATAATTCTGTTTTATTCCAACTTTTTTTTGAAATTCCTTAGAGAATCTCTGTACTCAGTCTTTCTCTGTCCTTTGACTATGAAAAATCATTCGTTATCTGTGACACTATTATATATATAGGGGTGATTCCTGTGGATCACTTATTTAAACTAGAATATTTAGAATATGAATGTGGGATCAAAAGGGAATTTGACAAATCTTCCTTCTGAAACTATATTATCACCAAACTTCTTCCTATGATACTTTGAAGAATACAGTTTTGAAATCTGTCTGTATTACATGTCCATTGGAAGATACAATACAATATCTGTGATTGAATAATGTCAACTAAAGTAATTATATATATATAGTATATACATTCCCATAGGTATGTTACCTCATTGCTGTTGATAGCTATTAAGACGATCCACAGCGTACGTTTATTATCGGTGGAGTAGCGTAGGTAGCCTGTTCACCTGCTTATAGATACCTTGTTAAGTCGAAAAGGTGAACTAGTCAAAAACCTGTGTCATGTAGTTCTACTATAGAGGATAAGAGTTTACATGGTACTTCTCTAATTAGTGATTTATATTAAATATATCTTCAAATCTGGCTTTACGTACTGAAATACTCATTGGTGAGTATCGTGATAGGTATTCATTGATTACTCTGAACCCCTTTACTACTGTGAGGTTTGACGTTGTTTATTATTTAACTACTTGTAAATTACTACGGTATAACTATTATATAGCTGTGGACCTCTGTGGTCTTATTTATAGAGAAACTTTAGCTCTCTTGATGCTTAATTTATTTATCCGAAGGAGCGTTGATATTATACGATAAAAACTGTTGTTATTGCTACATATGCCTGGTAGCAATACGTTTGTATATCAGGATTCCCATCACTAGGGCTGTTCCCTATATTACTATATTAGTGGTATTTTATCTCTCTTAGGGCTTGTGAGTATCTTTACCTTCGTTGGGTGGAAAAATGGGTTCAATTATTTGACTATAGTGCTTATATTGACTTTCTGACATCTCTATCTTTGCTTGGGACATATAAGAACTTTATAGTTCATGATACCTTAAATCTTAACTTAATAATTTATATGTGATTTTAGGTAACTAGTAGTAATAGTCTTTATGTATTATTATAACTTTGTGTATATATAAAATAACTGTTTATCCTATTATGAGCAAACTTTGAGTTTTCGTCCTTCACCGGGAGTCTTTACTATATTGTTACTCCCTTTTTAGAGAATAATTCAGACTCTTTTATTTAGATTACCAGTAAATAATATTATAACAAAAAATATGACTAAAAAACATAAAATGAAAATTAAAAGTATATATTAGTCAAATAGATTTAGTTTAGTTTGTCTTAAAAATAGCAGCAAAATATACAGTAGTATTAAAATGGTTAATTAGTTCTATGATATTAATAATAATTAACATAGCTACGTGAAGTAATTTTTAATTAGTTTTTATATTAATTTCTTATAATTTCTCATAAATATAAATTATGAATCACAAAATTTTTTTAAATCAGTGTTTTTTTTTAATTAATATGTTATTATGTATATACTATTCATATAAACAACAGTAACACTATTAGTCTTGTTACGATTATGCAAAACTTTCTAATAAGACACTTTTATGTCTCGTGGGTAGATCTATAAATATATATTATAATTAATATATTAATAGATATATATTATATATATATATATAATATTAATATATATTAATAATATAATATATATTATATTATATATATATTAATATATATATATTATATATATTATTATATTATAATATTAAATTAATATATATAATATAATAATTATTAATATATATATATATTATATATATATATATGTATGTTAGCAAATGAAAAAGTTTATTTTATTTTGTTATTTGATATGTATTATAATTATATAATATATATATTATATTATATATATTATATATTATATAATATATTACTATCATATATATTATATTATATATACTAATGCATAATGATATTATATATATAATAATATTATATATTTTATATAAGAATATATATAATATATATACTACTATTAATATTATTATAAACTATGTATATATTATATATAAATATTATTATATATCTCTGATTAATAGATAATTAATAATTATTATTATAATATTAATGCTAATGTACTTTTTAAAAAAAAAACACTGTCAGGTATTTATTGCTTCGATTAATTATATATATAATATGCTTGCCTTAAAAAACAAAAATGATTGTATAGTTCTTATTGTTGTACTAATGTATAATATTTAAATATTATATATATATATATTAATATATATAACTGGCTACGACAATTTAAAGCATCGGATTATTTAATACTTATTAAAAAGCTTAAAAAAAAATGAAAAGACTTAGTTATTTCCCCAAAAAGTAAATCTTGTATTTTGATGAGAATCTGATTTATATCCAGTTATAATTATTAATAAGTATAGCGTATATACTGGCTTAAACGTGAATAGAATTTATCTAACTGTGAATAAATATATATAGGAAATTAGACAATTATCTATATATATAATCTTTTTTTCTTTATTCTATGTTTCTACTCGCTCATTTATCTAGCTATTTACGAGTATTACGTTTATGTTTGATTCCATCGGGTTACTAATGTGTGCTTATTAAATTTATTAGAGCTTCTCTATACGCATGCGTTCATAGAGTGGGTATGGTTGTTAGGTTGTATATATTAGTACGGTATGTGTTTACTATACGTAATTATTCATTTTTTTTTAATATTAGATAAGTATCCACGTATCTGTTGTCTGATTCATTTACACATTCTATGGTATCTATATACTTCAAACCAAATATTAATGTTCAGATTATATATCGATATGTATCAATTATTCCACTTTAAAACTTATATAATTATTTATATATATTATATAATTATATATATATTATAATATATTTATTTTTGAATTAAAGAACATTCTAAGAGGAAATATAGGTACTATATGTATCTTTAATATATATATCATAAATATTAAATTATATATTATTATTATTTATATACATAATATATATAATATATTAATATATTAATATATATATTAATTAATATTAATATTAACGTTAATAATACTAAGTATATTAGAGTGAGTATTAGTACTTATTATACTAAAGTTTAGTAGAATGTAGATTAAAGATGAATTTAATTAAGAATAAATAGTGGATTAAGAAAATAAAAAGTATAACTACAGTTTTAGTAATAATATTGAATAATGAATTACTATTCTAACCGTTATTTACATTATTATAAAATAAATTATGCACTTTTTCATTCATTTTTTATACTCATAAAATTTTTATAGTCACATTAATCTGAATTTATCTGAAATTAATAAAATAGTATAACTACACTTTAAAAGTACACTTAAAAATTTATATATATCCTTTTCTGAGAACGCTAATACAATTTAATTTAAAAGAAATCTTTATCAATACATAAAAAAACTAATTTTAATGATAAATGTATAATTATTACAAAATAAAATATACTTAAATTAAAATAATTTTTAATGAACAACTACTATATATTTTTTACATAAGTACAACTGAATTCATAAAGTGCTATTAATACTTTAATAATGTTAAGAATAATAATAATTATTTCATAGTTTTATAATAAATTTGTTTTTTTTTCATTTTAAATGTTTTATATTTCATTTAAAACTTACGCAACAGGAGTAAAAGGGGTCACGAAAGATTTTTTTTTTTCTTTATTTTATCATAATTATGTTTGTGAGAATTTATAAATTATCACTTTTCCTCCGCTATGGCATAGGGGGCACTTCTTTTGTAGATTAAGCACTGTTGTTTATGTTATAGGAGGAAAGCCTTTATTACCTACTGCTTGGCTTAGGAGCTTTCTTTGATGTAAGCTGTATTAGTGGGTAAGGACCCTTCCTTCAGCTTGCTTGCTTGCTGAGTAATTAGGGATAGAGAATCAGTATATCTCTCGACCTATTGTGACTGTTCTAAGAATATCTGGGGATAATCTCATCTTACTTATATTATAAATTAAAATTAAAAAATTGTATTTATTTTAATTAAAGAAAATAGTCTTACTTGTATATATTAATTATATACCTTGTTTATTACCATGTATTGGCTCCTTAGTGAAAGGTTGTGGGTGGTTGTTGTTTGGGCTGGCTGATTGCTGACTGTATTTAGGTCATTATGACTAACTATATCGACTATAAAGATTATCATTTCAATATACTGGCTAAAATTGTGGAAGGCCATGAAATTCAGCAATTACCTCTTGTTCATATAGGCGACAACGTTTTATGCTATAGAGTTAAATGTTTATTGTTATTTTCTGGAAGCTTATCCGAATAGTACATTACTCTTATTAATATATGGATTCTTTTTGTAAGGTGAAGATATTTATTAATTTGAATTATAATAAAATGATTTGCATTTTACTCTGTTTTATTTAGGAAGGCATTTAAGTACCTTCAGGAACATCAAATATTCAACATATCATATAATATGTCGTTACTCAATAACATGGAACCTAAACCATAACAACTTTTTTATCAAATACAAATGAATTTATACGATTAATAAATGAATGTTCCCTAACCAAATTACAGTACAATATGCGTAGAGTTATAATTTAATCATGTTCTAGAATACTTTACAAAATTAAGAAATTGAAATATTTAATTTATTATAATTAGTTACATATTATAAATATTAATGCTAGACTCAATATTTGTATAATTTTCGAAATTTGGGTATTGGTCATTTTGACACTTACTATTAACAAAGTATAATTGATATAATTAATAAATAATATTTAATTTAATATATTATAATATATTATTTATAATATATATTATAGTTAACCAAACTTTATAAAATACCCAAATATGTTTTTATTAAATAATCTAATGAAAATCTGTAGAAATCTTTTAAATGTTATCTTTTCGTTTTTCATTTTAAACCTCTAACAATTATTATTTATTTGAATCATTGATTATGTTTATACTCAATATAATTAATGATATAAATTGATAATTAACTCATTAAATTTATACAATATTCACTAAACTATCAAAGTAGAATCTATATGGAAGGCGCATATGGACAATTGATTTTTATGGCATACCTCTGCATAATGATTAAAATTATATATTAAGACTCGTTTTCGAAGCGGGGTAGATGTTTTTCTATATAATGTGCTAAACAGGAAAAGATAAGGTATCAGATATTATTAAAACACATATTATAAGCTTATGATGAAATGTAAAAGATGTAATGCTTGATTGTTATAACACACTATATAAAATACTTGGGCCTTTATAATACTAGGAATTCATAAGTAATATAGCTGCATAATAGTATGATAAGGTCATTAATTTTAAGTCCTCACAGATAATACCTCATTTCTATATTTTTATTTCTATCTACTCTAATACTTTTTCTATTTCTTCCTTTACTCGTTCATTAACTTTTAAAAACCGTATATTATTTACATCTTGAGAATAGTGTGTTATTCATAGAAATCGTCAATGGCGCTTGAGCGTTAGAGATTAGTATAGGATATAGTTAACTATTAGTTGGAGACGACGGAAGCCTGTTAGATGGTTCTATTGATTGCTCTTCTCTAGAAGCAAATCATAATCTTAGAATCGCGTCAATAGCTAAATCAGATACTATAGCCATTATCACTCTTATCCTATATGCGTCTATTCTTCTACCGCAATAGAGCAAACTGCACTCATAGGTCTGTAAGAGCTCTCTAGCAGAAATCGGAGCAGTGTACAAACAGGTAGTTCTTATCTATTAAGTATTTCTTGTGTTGAAGCATATCTTTCTGATCATCACTCATTACAGCGTAGTTATTAGGGAATGACCAAAATGCAGAGGGGGAGAGTTTTGTTCTGTTTTTTTGGTTGATGCAAATGAGCTCTCAATCAAATTAATTATGAACTTCAATGCCTGAATCTATTTGTAAGATTCAGGAGATAGCAAATCATTTATGAAGTTATGAGTGCGATTACACCAATCTCGCACTAAAAAAGGTCTTCGGTTTGGAGCTCAACTGGGACGACAAGCTAACTTAAAACTAGAAGCTCTCATAATGGAAATCGGCGAAATTTCTTACAGGAGTATCCACGTTCGAATTTATTGCAGACGCTTTAAGAACTATTTTTCATTTCTGGAGAATATATTTAATAAAAAGTTTCAAAGGGAAAGTTAAAGCTGTGCAGGATATATACTAAGATAATATCCGTCCTAAGTGATATTGTCGTATGATGAATATTTCTCAGAAAGTCTTTGTCTCATCCAGGAATTTTACACATAGCTAATAATATAGCGAACGGTTTGCTTCACTGGTTTCACACTTATTCGTTTCCACAATGCAACTCATACTAACACCTGCCCTTATTATTTATAGAAATTTTTTCTGCTACTGAACGATTAAATTTCTTTATGGAACAGACTTATAGATCTAGTTTAGGAATTAAAAAAAAAAAAAAATAATTAAAGAAGGAAAAACATGTCAAATAATACATTTAAAACGGTATTGTGACAGGGCCACGAGGCATAGGGTCAGTGTTTGATCCTTTGTTCGGATCCTAAGGCATTAAATTACCTAGGAAGTTCCTCTCGTTGAATAGGGCTATGTACCCATGAGGTGTGAATATTTTTCATCTCTCTTTTAAATATTATATATATATATATTATTATATATATAATATATATATAATATATATATATAATATATAACTATATATATTATATATATATATATATAATTATATATATATATAATTATATATATATATATTATATTATTATATCACAAAATCCTTCGCCAGAATAAAAAAAAAATTCACTGGTCTAAAAATCGACAAATTAAATAGCATTTCTAGCGAAATGAATTTTTTCTCCTATGTTCTAGGGGAAGTGAGGTTAGATTTCGTTAAGTCAGGTCAGGTCAATTGCAAAAAAAAAAATCATTTCCTCCAAAAAAACATCTATTTATGTTTCATAGAGCACCTGTGAATTTTTTTTTGATATCTTGACTATTTACGTGTAGCCGTTAAGTAACTTTACCTATATGTATGATATATAATATCATAAATATATTATATATATATATATATATAATATATATATATATATATATATATATTATATATATATATATATATATATTTTCATCTTGCATAATTTCAATTTCAGATTATTATTATTATAATTAGGATTCCATTGCTAATTTGCCGTCCCCAAAACTTTCCGGGGGGGTTGTAGCCCCCTTACCCCCACCCCCTCGTACGCCATATTATATATATATATATATATATATATATATATATATATATATATATATATATATATATATATATATATAATATATATATAATATTATATATATATATATATATATATATATATATATATATATATGGTGAAGGTCCAGAATAGACGAAAAAATTATGACTTTCAAAAACTTTGTTAGAAAAAGTTTATAAATATATGTTGAACTTAGAATTTATTTATTTTTGCAAATATTTGGAAATTTTGTTTTTTTTTAATTTTTCCCCATTTAGGGAGCTCGAGCCGACGGGACAGAGAGGGACATAAGTCTCCTTTTCTTCACCGGGAGGTCCGAAGACCCTACTCTGCCATACTTTGCGGTTTACTATATATTCTTTAGTAAATTATACCATAGTGTAAAAGAATTAAATTATTCTTTTAATCTAAAGGAATACTATAGGTTAAACGCAAAAATGGCAGGAGTCGGGTCTCTCGGCTTCCGGGGACGACAAGGGACTTCGTCCCCCCTTCTGTTGCATGAAAATTAATGAAGGAAATAAAAAAAACATTCTAAATATTTCCGATATATAATCAAAGAAAATAAAACGATTTTTAGGTTCAAACACTATATTTATGAAACTTAGCATAAAAATAAAGTTTTCTTAAAAGTCTATAGTTTTTTTCTTGGTTATTATGCTACTCTTCACACTTTTATTATAATATAATTATATATATTAATATATATTATTATATATATATATATATATATATTATATATATATATATAATATTATATATATATTATATATACTATATATATATATAAAATATATATATATATATATATTAAATATATATATATATATAATAGAGCAAACGCAAGAAAATTTCAACTGTGGAGCCTAACTGTGGCACATCCATTGTGTGAACATTCTAAAGAGTGTTTCACTACACAACGAGACGTATAGAAGTAGCTTCCGCATGTTTGTCTTTCTACTTCTGAAAATTTTTGGTATATGTTTACAATTATTAAGCACTCGTGTTTCTTTAATGCAAGTTTATTGCCTATTTATGTGGTGAATGAAGTGATAAAGAAATTTTTAATTTATAATAAAGTTAATTAATTAAAATGTTATTTAAACTATTGTGAAGCTAGGTAGCTCACGGATCATTAACATTTTCGTGAAAGCATGTTTCAAATATACCAAAATGAATAACTATTAATTTTATTATATTTGTTTAGCTAGCTTTGACTATAGAACATCCAGGTTAGTATTCACTGATGCTTATCATTTAATAAGCTTTTTCTTAAAATGATCGCTGGCGTTTCCCCACCCACCCCCCCCGCACCATAATGACCTTATAAAAATCACATAGGCCTTTACTAGTAAGTTTATTCTGGATGTCCTTGGGCCTCCAACTTTGTTAACCCTAGCAGAGCTCCCCTTGTTATTTCTAGAAATTTTTGTTAAGTAAAATTGTGTTTTTTATATTATATTCCAGAAGGGTGTAGGCAGGATTTCATTTAAGGGGGGGCAAAAAATTTAGTATTATATCAATATATATATATATATATATATATATACTAATATATATATATATATATATATATATAAAATATATATAAATATATATATATATGTATATATATTATCAAAATCAGTGTCTAAAGCGAACACATGTACACGAGAGACATGCACACCTACGTAAAACAAATATAATATTGGAATCCACGGATAAATGTAAGGAGGGTTTTTAATTTTTTATATTTTTTTTTTTTTAATTTATTCGTCGGAAATGTTTAAAATTTTTTTTTTTTTTTTCCCCATAGAGGGTAGATGCCGACCGGGAACAGAGGGTGGGTCCGGGAGGCGGGAGACCCGACTCCTGCAGACTTTGCGATTTACCCTAATAAGTCATCACCTTAGTTAATTAAAGAATAGTTTACTGTCCTTTTACACGTCGTTCGCTTTAACTAAGGAGATCCATAGGTAAACCGAAAAGATGGCAAGAGTCGGATAAAAAAATAAACAAATTGTTTTTAAATATTTCCGACGAAATAAATGCAAAAAAAAAAAGATAATAAAAAATAAAAAATTAAAACCACTCCTTAAAATTTCCGCTGATTCAATATTATACTTGTTTTACTGTAGGCAGGCCAGTTCTTCATCTATTACCATGAAGTCCATTAGACACTGAACTATATTATATTATATATAATATATAATAATAAATATATATATAATATATATTATATATATAATATATATATAATATATATATAAAATATATATATATATATATTATATATATATATATATATATATTATATATATATATATATATAATGTTCTGGTAGAAACAAAAGGAAAGTACCGCTGATTATTCTAAAGGTTACAAAAATACAAAATTAATTGAAATAAAAAAAAACGTGGCAGTCTCCTTTAGGAAAAAAATCGGGTGAAGTTGTGAGTAATACAGACTTGACTCATAGTTATCCTGTGATAAAAAAAAAAAAATTATAAGATAAATCCCTCAGTTTTGTGCAACTTTGAGAGGCTGTAAACTTTTTTTTTCCTAAACGAGAGATTGCCACGTTTGATTTTTTTTTCTTTATTATTAATTTTTGTTTAGAAAGTATATCCTGTGATTTTATAGAAATCGGGGGCGACGAAATCTTAATTATTTCCATATATATATATATATATATATATAATATATAATATTATCTATGATTTAAATATATATATAATATATATAATATATATATTTATAGTATATATAATATATTATATATCATATTATAATTATATATATGGATAAACTAATGAATGCATGGTATATTTTCTGAAAAAAATTTCTAAGTTCAAAAAAATTTCTAAGTTCAGACAGTTAAAGTTAAGTTTATTTAAGGAACTGCTGTTTGTAGGTTTTAATTTATGCCAGAAGCTTGCCAATAAAGATATTTTTTAAAACTATTAAAATTAAATTTTTCTGAACTTAGAATTTTTTTTGA
>JABUQX010123085.1:0-18874 GCA_015478945.1 Trachelipus rathkii
TGGGTGTCTACGCTAGGTTTATACAGGTATGAGAAATCGATTGGGTGTATATTAACAAGCTGCTAGGATGGCTTCCTATCTCATGAGTTAGTCTTGTTTCTATAGTCCTTATAGCCTATATATATATATTATATATTATAATATATATGAGATTCAAAATGTTATATCCGTATTAATTATTACCTATGTTTTTTTTTTTATTTTTTTTTAAGCATTTTCGCGCACTAAAAATTCTTACCTATTTAGTATTATATATAATAAGTAATTATAAGTGATTATTACTTATACTATATATATATATATATATTATTATATATACTTTGCACACATACCTACACACATACACTATAACCTTATACACATTACTATGACACTACTTATACACACTATGACACCTATAAGCACTTACACTCTCCATAGACACTTAAACTAAAACTTATACACTTACACTCACACCAACACACACCAAATACACTTACACTTACACTCCAACACTCGATATTTGATGCCTCAACTTTGATGCTCAACTTTGATGGCCTCAACTTTGTGCCTCAGCATTTAATGCCTCAGCAATTGATGCGCCTCCTTTGATGCCCATTGATGCCTTACATTAATACTCGCATTGAATGCTCAACTTTGAAGATCATTTTGATGACTCATCTTTGTGACGTCATCTTTGATACATCTATATTGATGATTCTATTTTGATGAAATCATTCTTTGTTTGGTCATCTCTACATAGCATCAAAGAAGCAGAGTTTAATTATGTTCTTACCTAGGTCATAATTGGAACAGCAAGGCGCAGCATGCGCCCTCTCCGCGCAAGATGCAAGCCCCGCACCCGCAGGTGCGGACCGCCGCCCGCCGCGTCCCCGCGTTCCCGCCGCCGCGTGCGCCGCCAGGCGCAATATTTCCGGCGTGCCTCGCCCGCCGAGGGCGCCCGCAGGGCAATATTGCAGCGAATGAAAAATATGATATCAAAGTTAGCCATTCACATTTTTATTTTAGCTTAACATAACCACCATTCATATATATATAAATATACTTATGAGTCATTCAATTTTTTATTTCATACTTAACATTTTTTTATTAAAAAACATTTTCGCGAACCTAAAACTGTACTCATTACAGACATTAACTTTATTTTTACTTAATACTTTTTTAATTATAAATTTTTAAAAATTGTAGTAGAAGAAACAACCAGAGTGCTGATATATAAACATTTCTTATTTTACTGAAATTGTACGAAATTTTATTAAAAACATTAACATAGTTACATACCTTAAAGCAGTTAAATCAGTAAATCAATAGAGGTGTTACCTGCACAAAGGGCTTAGTATGCTTTTGCTTTACTGATTTACTGCTTTAACTCATGTTTTTATCTGCTTTAACTCATATATTTTATTAAACATTACATACCTTAAGCCATGTAATCAAGCTAAATCAATAGAGGTGTTTACCTAACACCAAGGGGGGATTAGTAAGCTTTTGTTTTACTGCTTAACTGCTTTAACTCATGTTTTACTGCTTAACTCATGTTTACTGCTTTAAACTCATATGTTTTACTGCTTTTTAACTCATATAATTTTTAACATTACATACCTTAAAGCAGTAAATCAGTAAATCAATAGAGGTGCTACCTAACACCAAGGGGGGATTAGTATGCTTTTGTTTTACTGCTTTACTGCTTTAATTCATGTTTTACTGTTGTTAGACTCATGTTTATTGTTTAACTCTATATTTTTAACTGTTTAACTTCATCATTTTATTAACATTACATACCTTAAAAGCGTAAATCAGTAAAATAAACGATAGAGGTGTGACCTAACACCAGGGGGGATTAGTATGCTTTTGTTTACCTGCTTTACTGCTTAACACTCAATGTTTTACTGCTTTCACTCATATGTCTTTACTGCTTTAACTCATATTGTTTTACTGCTTTAACTCATAATTATTTATTATAGATTATTTTTTTATTTTGTTTTAATACTTTTTTTAAGTTTTATTTATTATATTTTTTTTATTTTTCTTATTATTTTATTATTTTTATTATTTTATTTTTTTATTTTTATTTTTATACTTATGTTATTACTTCATCGCCTATTGTTTATTATTTATTTAGACCACCACACACACACCACACACACACACACACACACACACTACACACACACACACAGACACACACACACACACACACAGCACACACACACACACACACACCACACACACACACACACACAACACACACACACACACACACACACACACACACACACACACCACACACACCCACACAACACACAATCCACACACACACACACACACCACACACACACACCACACCCACACACACCCACACACACACGAATAAACTGCTAACATCCAGTTCAGTGTAGCACAACACACACACACACACAAGCGACACACACACACACACACACACACACACATCACACACACACACAACACCACACTCACACACACACCCACACAACACACACCACACACACAACACATCAACACACACACACACACACACACATCACGTACAAATTTCCACAACAGCACACACACACACACACACAACCACACCACACACACTACACACACACATACACACACGTTACACTACACAAACGTAATTTATTAAAACATTTTTTTTATTTTTATTTATATACTTTAGCGTTATTTACTTCATGCCTATTGTTTATATTATTTTAGAAACACATCCACGCACACACACACACACACACATCACACACAACACACACACACACATCCACCATCTGCCACTCACTTTCACACACTTAAGTAATATTTGTTAAACATTTTATTTTTTAATTAAACACGTACATTTATAATACTCAATTCAAATATAACTAAATTATTTCAAAGTTTCTTAAAACTTATATAATAAATCATTATTACATTTGAACAAAGAATTTATTATTTACAATTAATCTTTTTTGTTTATAAATTTGTTATAACTAATCATAATTTTTAAGTATCTTAAATTGACGATTTTTAATGAAATTTTATTAAAAACATATTTTACGTTACCTTTAAAGC
This sequence comes from Trachelipus rathkii, assembly GCA_015478945.1. Classification (NCBI taxonomy): domain Eukaryota; kingdom Metazoa; phylum Arthropoda; class Malacostraca; order Isopoda; family Trachelipodidae; genus Trachelipus; species Trachelipus rathkii. Next base: position 3,073 of record JABUQX010123085.1, read on the forward strand.
AATAAATCAGTTAAGTGTCAGTAAAGCCAGCCCTAGCACCCCATACACCAAGCTATGCCGTTTTGGTTCTACTTGACTTACTGCTTTACAGTCATCTTTAGCCATGTAATAAGTCTAAAATAACAAAATAAGTTCTTCTTCTGCTAACATAACATGTTTTTATTAAAAAAAATATCTAAGTTTTTTATTTAAAAATAACAATTATTCTTTTACATTTATTATTCGCTCAATGTTAACTAAAATATTTCAATAGTTTTTTTAATAATCTCGACATGGTCTTTATGTAATTATTATTATCTATGTACATTGACAATCCATCACGAGAAAACACAACAACCCGCACTCCTTACAGATACGAAACTGACCTCTCTTGTAAAATGTGTTGAATTAACTACTTTAGGCCTAAATAGGATAATCCTTTTTGTATCCGGGGCGATTTAGGGCCTAATTCCAGGTCAAATATATTTTCAAACTGACCTTTTTCTGTAAAATGTGGTGCATTATAACTACGTTAGGCCTAATTTAGGCTTAAATTAGATACAGCCTTTTGTATCCCAGGCTCGATTTAAGCCTAATGACAGGTCAAAAGTATTCCAGTATAGTGGACAGAGAGAATCTTGGTGTTATTATTATTGATTTTAAAATATATTTCAAACTGAACATGCTGGATTCGGTAAGATCCTCTAAGCAGGTAAGAAGGAAATGTGTTTTTCTTTACTTGTGATTGGTCGGAGTAATCCTTATCTCTATAAGACCTCGTATGATTGGTCGAGAAATATTTTATCGTCTTTTGAAAATTAACTTTGTTCTTAAAACTTGTATTGAGCAGGTGTGTGTTTTATTATCTTTTTAGACCCAAACTCATTTTAAAATCAGTCATTTTAGCTGTTAAGGCGGTGCACGAGTTATCTGATTTGTATTAATAGTGTTTTATTTTGTGTATATCATACTTATAATAAATACTTACATTGAGGAATAATTAAATTTTCCCCACTAGAACTAGATAATATTAATTCACTAGATTTATAGTAGATCACGTGAAGCAAAATGCAAGAGCGCCCGCAAGCGCGACCGGTGCAGAACGACGCATAAACCCGCCGGCGTAATATTACTGACGACGTAGCCGAAAATATGGAGCGTTTGTTTTCAAAGTGGTTAGGGCCATACTCCTAGAGGTTTGAATATCTTTGGACACCGTCCATTCAGTATGTATATATAGTTTGTTGTACTGTATCAGTTATTTTACGAACCTTATACACATATGTTTCAAAGCGCATCTAGTTTATTTAAAATTTCTGGTGTATCAGCTGTTTATTACAACACCAAGGAGATTATTCTCGATGGTTGCGATGCATATCAAATCCGATATAAGAAGAGGTATGAACTTACATACTTCGATGTAATTTTGAGGTATAATGATATGATACCAATACTGGAAATCCATAAAGAGAAATTACGGTTTGTACAATGAGGGGAAGTTTATTATGCATGTACACGCATTGTGTATTTAATTAATTAATATAGTAATTATGTAATAATATTTTAGAGTAAACAACTTTTTTCATAACTTATACATAGAGAAGATTAAAACCGTAAAGACCTACCTTGAAAAGGGAGGGAATGGGATAACTTCTATACATTAATCACTCTATCGTCGTATATGAGGTGTATGACTTTACAGGCATATAAAAATCTGGTTTTACATTCTTAAAGTAATAGATCTTAAAGGCCATACACAAAGAGGAACATGTGCTACGTCACAGCGGGTATTTGTTATATTCCTCAAGGATTATACTTTAGGAAATAAAACAAACTGCTTTTCTACAAAACAAATTGTTCTTTTCAAAACTTTACCAGTGAAATGGTATTTTCTATAATAAAATTAAAAAATGTTCAAGTAAGAAATAAATGAACGTTCAGTCTATAGGAAACGTAATATTAGAAATACAAAAATGATGTAATGAAATTTTACAACGGCAAATCATAAAGAAAATATTTTCGGCGACCGCGTAGTAATATTACGCCGGCGGGTTCATGCGTCGGTTCTGCACCGGGTGGCCTTGCGGGCGCTCTTCGTGCGTTTTGCTTCACGTGATCTACTTTAAATCTAGTGAATTAATTATTATCGATTCTAGTGAAATTAATAATTATTCCTTCAAAATGTAGTATTTGATTATAAATATGATATACACTTAGTAAATATAAAACACTTTTAATACAAATCAGATATTAACTTGCTGCCCGCTTACAGCTAAAATGATATGATTTAAAATGAGTTTGGGTTAAAAGATAATAAAACACACCTGCTCAAAATACAAGTTTAAAGAACACAAGTTAATTTTCACAAGACGATAAAATAATTCTCGACGCAATCACATACGAGGTCATAAAGAGATAAGGATTACCTCGACCAATCACAAGTAAGGAAAACATTACCTTCTTAACCTGCTTAAAGGATTTACCGATCCAGCATGTTTATAAGTGATATCATTTTTATAAAAATAATAATAAAAACAATTGATTCTTGTCTATACTGGAATTACCTTTTGACGGTATTAGGCTTAAATCAGCCTGGATACAAAAAGGCTTATCCTAAATTTAGGCCTAAATTTAGGCCTAACGTAGTTATGGCACACATTTTACAGAAAAAGTCAGTTTTTGAAATATATTTTGACTGGGAATTAGCTAAATCGCCCCGGGATAAAAAAGGATTATCTAAATTTAGGCCTAAAGTAGTTATTTCACACATTTTACAGAGAGAGGGTCATTTTCGTATCTGTAAGGAGTGCGTTGTTGTGTTTTCTGTGATATATATATATCAATTATAGATAATATATAATTGGAAATCAAAATCCAAGTAAATTTAACAAAGATTTGTAGGTTTTTAGATGACATTGAAAGAATAATATAATGTTAGTGAATATATTTGTTATTTTTAAATAAAAACTTAGAATGATTTTAATAATATACATGTTATGTTAGCAGAGAAGAACTTATTTTTTATTTTTATACTTATTACATGTCAAAATATGAAGCAGTAAGCCAATAGAACAAAACGTGGCATAGGCTGGTGTAAGGGGGTGCTTAGGGGCTTGGCTTGACTTGATTTAACTGATTTAAATGCTTTAAGGTACGTAAAATATGTTTTTAATAAAATTCATAAAATTTAGTAAAAGTTATTATAAAACTTGCATAGTTATAAAATTTATAAACAAAAGTATTAACAGTTAATATAAACTCTTTGTTCAAAGATAATGATTGATTTATCATAGATTTATTATAGAAACTTTGAAATAATTTTATTATATTTGATGAGTAATATAAATGTACGATGTTTAATTAAACATAAAATGTTTAAGAGCATGATACGTTATCTCTTGTGTAAAAGTTAGAATGTGCATATGAGTGTACGTGTGAATGTGTGTGTGTGTCTCTAAATGATAATTGGGCTAGGTACAAGGTATTCTAAAGTTATTAATAATAAAAATAAAATAAATGTTTTAATAAATTATCGTTATAGTGTGAGTGTGCCGCTGCGTGCGTGTGTGTGTGTGTGTGTGTGTGTGTGTGTGTGTGGGTGTGTGTATGTTGGTTCTAAATAATAATAACTAGGTATAATAAGAAATAATATCTAACAATTAAAAATAAATTAAAATATAAAAAGTGAAAAAGAATAATAAAAAAACATAAGATAATAATAATAAATAAAAGTATTAAACAAAAATAAAAACCTAATGTTAATAATACATGAGTTAAGCAGTACAAACATAATTGAGTTAGGGGAAGCAGTAAAACTATGAAGATTTACGCATAAACATGAGATTAAAGCAGCTAAAACATGAGTTAAAGCAGTAAAGCAGTAAAACAAAAGCATACTATCCCCCTTGGTGTTAGGTAACACCTCTATTGATTTACTGATTAAGGTATGTATGTTAATAATATATGAGTTACAAGCAGTAAAACATATGAGTTTAAAGCAGTAAAACATGAGTTAAAGCAGTAAAGAAGTAAAAAAGCATACTAAGCCCTTTGTTGCAGGGTAACACCTCTATTGGATTTACTGATTTACTGGCTTTAGGCTATGTAATGTTAATGTTTTTTAAATAAAATTGCGTGCTTTTGAGGTAAAAAAAGATAACTATATTTGACATTTGGACTTTTTTTCTTACCAAAATTTTAAATATATTAAATAAAAAGTATTAAGTAAGATATAAAAGATGTCTGTAAGAGTTACAGTTTTAGGTTCGCGAAAATGTTTTTTAATAAAAATGTTTAAAGTATGAATAAAAATGAATGACTCATAGTTATTTGAAAAGAAATTCTTTTGAAATGTTTAAGTATGAAATAAAATGAATGACTCATAGTAAATATATATTTTTTCATTCGCGGGGGAATATTGCAACGTGCCGGGGCCTCGGCGGGCAAGGTACGCGAAATATTGCGCTGCTGACGCACACCGGGGGCGGGAACGCGCGACGGGGACGCGGCGGTCGCACCTGCGGGTGCGGGTTGACTGTCTTTGCGCGGGGCGCATGCTGCGCTTGGTGTTCCAATTATGCCTAGGTAAACATTAATATTAAATCCTATTCTTTGATGTATCGGTAGAAGATGAAGCCACCACAAGGATGATTTCATCAAAGATGGAGATCATCAATATAGATGGTATCAAAGATGACGTCATTCAAAGATGAGTCATCAAAGATAAACCTTCAAAGTTGGGGCATCAATGCTGAGGTATTCAATGTTGAGGCATCAAAGTTGGGGGCATCAAAGTTGAGGCATCAATGCTAGGGCATTTATGCTGAGGCATCAAAGTTTAAGGCATCAAAGTTGAGGCATCCAAATATCGAGTGTGTGTAAGCGTAAGTATGAGTGTATCTGTGTGTGGGTGTGAGTGTAAGTGTATATGGTTTAATGTAAGTGTCTATGGAGATTGTAAGTGCTTATAAGTTCATAGTGTGTATAAGTGTCATAGTGAATGTGTGTATATAGTGGTTATCATGTATTGTGTAGGTTGTGTTGAAGTATATATAATACTATACTATATTATTAATATATATATATATATATATATATATTATAATATATATTTTATAATTTAATATTATATATATTAATATATATATTATATATATAATATATTATATATATATATATATTATATATATTATATATATATATAGGCTATAAGTGATAAAAAAAGACTAACTCATGTAGGAAGCATTCTAGCAGCTTGTAATATACACCAATCCGATTCCTCATACTTATAAGCCTAGGGGTAGACCACCCATATTAGGGCTATTTTAGGCTCAGGGGAGGCTAGAGAAGGCTTGAAAAAAGTGGCACTCAGTTGGCACTTATGTGGCACTTCAGTTGGCAGTATGTGCACTCAGCTTGGAACTCGCTTGGCACTTCGCTTGGCACTCATTGGCACTCATTGGACTTCAAACTTGGCACGTCACTGGGCACTCACCTGGCACTCATAGATTACTCATAGAACACTAATAGGATCTCTAGATACTTCTTACGGTGATTGGACACCAAAAGCATCAAAAAAGCTACAAGTCAAAAAGTATACAATGCCAAAATTGTACTGGATACCAAAGGGTTGAACCGCAAAATTTGGGTCTCAAATTGTCCAGAGACCAAAGGGTTGGACGAAAATTAGGGTGCGAAAAAGTTCAAGGATGAAAATTACCGTGGGTCAAATTGACCCATGGAAGACCAATGGGTTTGGTAGTGTATTTGTACGTGTGTATGAAGTGTAAATGTAAGTGTCTGAGGGTAAATGCAAGTGTCATAGTGAATGTGTGTATAGTGTCATAGTGAATGTGTTATAAGTGTAAGTGTGGTGTGGTGGTGTGTGTGTGTGTTGTGTGTGTGTGTGTGTAGGTGTTCAAGTTAGGATAGATCCATACATACGTTCAAGTTAGGAAAGAAATATGTGACGGGGCCACGAGTGGTCAAAAATTAGCGTGGGCAAAAATTGACCATGGTCTATGGCAAGCTTTGGAGAAAAGGTAAAGGACAAAAGGTTAAGACATCGAAAAAGGGCTAAGCCCCTAAGGTGGCCAAAATTTAGGGTGGGCCAAAATTGACCATGGAGACAAGGGCTGGTAGTGTGTTTTGTACATGTGTATACAGTGGTAATGTAAAGTTGTTATGGGTAGATGTAAGTGTCATAGTGAATGTGTGTATAAGTGTCATAGTGAATGTGTGTATAAGTGTAAGTGTGTGTGTTTGTGGTGTGTGTGTGTCGTGTGTGTGTGTTTGTTGTGTTGTGCGACCGCAGATGGAAATAAGTTAGGACAGATCCAAACAGGTAGATACTCTACATGACCTCATGGTTACGACAGATACCTACCAAGAGGGCAAGTGTGGGCGCACCCCTGAGTTCAAGGCTCGGGGTGGACGGCTAGGTTAGGTGTAAGGATGGGTGAGGACTGCGTCGTAGCCTAAGGTGTAGGTCGTAGCTAGCGTGAAGGCTCGGGTGGACGGGCATAGCAGTGTAACAGGCAGGTGAAGGCTGGGTGGAGAGCTAGGTTGTAGGTGTGGCTAAGTGAAGAACGACTGGTGGCACGCGCTAGGCTGGATAGGACCATGATACGCTAGAGATGTACGGCTGGCAGTGTCGGCATCACTGTTGAGACCGTGAGTGAGACTAGGCTGTAAGGCTAAGCAAAACATCAAAGGGGATCAAGCCCACAAAGGAGAACAAAAATTACCCGTGGCAATAAAAATGAACCATGGTCAACTGTCAAGCTTTGGAGCAAAGTCAATCAAAAAAGATTAAGACATCAAAAAAGGGTCTAAGCCCCTAAAGGTCAAAATTTAGGGTGGGCCAAAATTGACCCATGGAAGACCAAAGGGTTGGTCGAAAAAATTAGGGTGGGACACGTACAACGGTTACTTACGCAACCGTTTGGCGCAAACCCTTTCTCTTCGAAGAGGTCATGCACAAAACTTAGGTTGCAGGAAAAAATTAGGGTTTGCCACAAAATTAGGGTTGCCAAAATTAGGGTTGCAAAAAATTTGGTTTCAAGAAGGTCAAGGCCAAAAAAGGTCAAGGTCAAGGGCGGTCAATTGGTCGAAAAAAGGTCGCGGTCAACAAAAAGGTAGTGGATTTTCGTCGGTCAAGTGGGTTTTTCCTCGAAAAGGGGGCGGAGTTTGGGCCTCCAGTTTCACCATCCTACTACTCAAGTCATCAGCGTCTTATCTCCAGGTCCATGGACGTCCCCAGAGAAGCTATGGCAGTAACAACAGTTCTACTGGAAGCTCTCGGAGTCACGGTCAGCTATACATTCTGCAAGTCCTCCAGCAAGAGGTCAAATGTCTTAGTAAGTGGATAGCAGTCCAGGATTTGACGACGATCCCGGAGCATGAGGTGTTGAAATGATCCTTCCAGAGGTCTCAAACAAATATATGCGCAATATAGCTTGAACGTTCGAGTAACGGAAATGCGCTTGCGTAACGAGTCACCATTTTTTTTATTTCCGTTCAAGTAACGGGTGTCACTACAATAAATATATATATAATATAATACTATATAATATATAATATTATATAATAATATATATATATATATATCTATATATATTATATTATATAATATATATATATATATATATATATTATATATTTATATATTATATATATATATATATATATATATATATATATATAGGGAGGGTATGTAACTTCCCTATTCATTGCCAGAAATCTCATGTCACCATTCTGCGCTCTTCTCCTTTTTCTCGTCCTCAGGTTGTTCTTATAAATACTGCATATATTAATGCTTTTAAAAACCTTTCCAGTAATAAATATTTCTTTCATAAACTGACATAGCTTTCCAATACCTCCCCCTCTCTCTGTTTCTTTCTCTTGCCTTATCTCCATCTGAACTCTCAACAAAACCGAGATAAGTAAACCTTTTTACCTGTCTTAGTCTTACGCCTTCCACATCATTTTCGACCTCCTCCAGATTTCTTGCAAATCACAACGCCTCCGTCTTTATTTCTTTAATTGCAGACTTTCTCTGCGCCTCCCCAATATTCTTTACAGAGCCTTCACATCTTGTTACTATCTCTATGTGATCAGCATATTTATTTTCCATATTTCCTTTAAAAGCGCCTATTCATGTATCTCCATTATTATTACATCTTGACTGGGATTTCATTTTCTGCATATATATTTTTAAATTTTTAATATTTGTTACCCTCTTGTAGTCTTTTCCATAATAATGGTAACTGAGAGTTCCCAAAGCATTTATGTGGGTACCGTATCTATATCTTTCTCCAAATCTATGAACTTTATTTATTTGACACGAAGGAAATTTTTTAAAGGTCATCAAGTAGAGTGCGTAAGACGTATTATTTTTCGGCATTTAATATTTATTTTTAATAAATATACAAGTATATCTGGAAATATACTCAAATAAAAATAGTTTTTAAAAAGTCTATAGCTATATACAGGCTTTCTGTATTGACGCCAAAATCAATTTTTTTTTACCTGAGGAATACGAATAGAGTTTACCTTTTCAATATATTTCCAAACTACAGTACTACAAAGTGTAGGAGAATTCGGTTATGATTAAAAAAATCATTCTTATATATGTTATGTAAATAGCTTGTTGCATATTAAAATTAAAAACTTTAATCTAAAAACACAAATTACAATAATTGCTAAAAAAGTTATGAAACTTAATTGTAATTTACTATCTTAAACCGATACTAGCGGCCCACTATTTAAGGCGCAATAACAGTTACAACCGGACACCTAATATTAAATCCATGATGACCAGATACTAAACCAGAATACCGATATATAAACCCAGGATACCGATATCTAAAACAGATACTGACTATTAAACCCAAGATACCGAATATTAAACAGATACCGATATTACCCATGGATTACTGAATATTAACCAGAGTACGGATCATCTAAACCAGGATAACCGGAAACCATTTTAAATTTATTTCATATAAATTACATTCGAAACAAAACCTATAAGGTTATTCGCGAATTAATGCCACTACAAGTTTTTAAATAATCAAAAATGTTTCAATGAACTAATCACAGTCATTTAAGTGGCACTCATAATTGCCGCCTATAAGTGTTAATACTCAACAATGTTAATGAAACTAAATTCTCACTAGTTGTTTAATTGCACGATAAAAACAATGTTTTAATGAAATTATCTTCTTTCTTTCTTTATTAGTTTTCTCACCCGAGTCAGGTTATGATACTTATCATTTTGATATTGTCACTTTTTGTACTTTGAAATATGACCATTACAGCAACTCTTCACAATAACATAGTTTGAAAATTAATCAAATGCCCATACTAAATCGTCTCAACAACAAAAATACAAATTCACAATCACCGTTTGAGATTACCGGTAAAAACTTGTCACTTGCCGGAGTTTTCAAAGTTATTCGATTAGAGACCGAAAAAATGTCCCCCACCAAGTTGACGCTGCGTAAAACAAATAAAATGGATACATGCTTTTTAACCATCTTCATAAAAGGCAATCAATTTCCATTTAGGCTTAAATATATATATATTTTAGACATTTAATTAATAGCATTTGTTCTTGGCCAAACCAAAACCAAACATAAAACTTTCTGAGTCCTACATACAACCTGATCGAAGTGGGAACACGAAGACAAGCTGACAAAATTTAAGCGGTTAAGATCAAAGCTCGACAAGGACAGTTTCCAACAGTGGGAGAGTCTAAAAAACAAGACAAATTTTGATCTTTTTACTTTACTGAATTCTATACGTTGATAATAGATGTCAAACTTTTAGTAGATGTATGAATAATAATAAGAGATCCAAAGGCCTTTTCCGTAGCTGTAGAAATCAAGACAAACGTTCCTGAGAAACTGAAAAATATGCACCAAATCAAAACTTCAAACAAAACGCTACCCATCAACAGCGTAAGAGAAATAATTATATACTATACTATATTGATATATATAAAGTTATATATATATATATCACTATATATGATTATATATATATAATATACTATATTATATATATTATATATTCCTTATTACATTAAATTTTTAATTTATCTAGCAATTTTCTATTATACAAACAAAGTACAAGCCGGTGTTTTTCAGCTCAAGTTCCGTGATAGCAAATTCAACAATACTGTAAGTTGCCTAGTAAAGTTGAATCATCTTACAAATATCAAATTTTTAAACATCTTAATAATAATTTAAAAAATCAAGTAAATAAATCTTTAAATTTAACTTAACACAAAATAACCATATCACTCCACAGATTCTAAAGAATAAGTATCAACTAATAAATAAATGCTTCTAATCCATATCTACAAGTAAATATGGTTACTTCTTCCATGCAATGAAAATGGAAAAGAAAAAAAATTTTAATTCCGGCAGGAGGCCGGAGAATGAAAAATTTCCATTATCTTACCTTCTATAATTATAATATATATAATATATATATTATTATAATATATATATATGATATATAATATGATATATATATATATATATATAATATATTATTATAGTATATATATATAATATATAATTTTAATACTATTATATATAATAGTATATATATAGTATTAATATATATTATTTAATATATTAATATAATCAGATATATATTATATACATATTATATAATTTGAAATAGTTAAATAGATATATTATATCTTATTATATATATTGATATAAATAATATATATTATATATATATACAAAAGTATACTATGGAAATCTATCATAGCACGTATCCTCCATTCAGATCCTAAAGTAGTAAACACTACCTAGACGAACGTTACACTGAAAGGAGGGTTTAAACCGTGAGGTGTGCAACTTTATAAATTTGTTAACTGAACGTTTTCAGGTACCAGGTTAAAGAGAAAACAATGAACAAATTAGCTTATTTTGATATTATTTAGATCGAATAAAATAAATTTATGCCAAAGAAGAAAGGTACAAACTTTTTATACAAGCGTAAAGAAATATTCATTAAGGTTCAGATTTTCTAGATTGACAAAATGATGATCAAATGATCAGTCTCATAGAGGATCACATGAAGAATCTAAAAATGTGAACGGCAGATATTGAGAAGAACAAACACATTCCTTTTCTGGTTAAGTGCTTTGATGACATATCAATAGATCAACTCGTTCCAAGGTTTTTTGAAGGAAATTTGGAGAAGAGGTGACTAATTAGAGCTTAAATAGCTAGAAAAATCAAAACTTCAAATGTTTAACTAATGTGTTCAGCCAAAATGTTTAAATGACTAAATTTAGTATTCAAACTTATTCAAATAATTAAATATTTTGCAGCACCACTTATGGAACGTAAAATCTGAATTGCCTGGATTCCACTGTTATGGTGGGATAAGAAAAGAAAACTCTTTATCCTGTTGCATCTTACCTGAATTAGCTAGAAAAAAACATTCTTGCTCCACCTATCAAGATGTACTTTAGTTAGCGAGAGAATTGTTTGAGCAGCAGGAACCAATATAATACACAAGTTAAAGGTAATTGTCTTTCCTCCAACACTAGTGGATCAGTTCCTGTTTTCTTCATCTAATTAAGAGCATGGTTTGATTTTTAAATATTAGAGAATGGGTACCTAAATAGCAATGCATTAAGCTATTTAACTTTCGTTTAACTCACTTTTTGCTTAACATTCAATTTAATTTTCTCAAAAACATTATTATTATGATACTGTCTGAATACAGCTATCCGATTAACTGTTGGTAACGTGTAATTAACCGATAATTAATTATATTTATAATATATTATAATATTATACTATAATATAGTTATATAATAATTAATAAATTTATAATATATATAGTTAATATATATATATATAGATATATATTATATATTATATATATATATAATGATATACTATATATATATATATAATATATCATAAGATATATATTAATAGTATATTATATAGTTATATATTATATATATAGTATATACTATTAATATGATAATATATAGTATAGTTTCAAATTGTTAGTTTGTATTGCATGTTTAATTTATTCCTTATATAATTTAAAGTTATTAAGGACAATCGTATATATATATAGTATATAATATATCATAATAGATATATTTATACTTTTAAAATTTATATTATATTAATATATAGTAAGTATAATTTATATATTATCTATATTATATATAATGTAATTATCATATAATATACTAATATATATATATATTCATTTAACTTTTTTAGTCTTTTGTCAGACATGGCATGTAGTTCAAAAGTTTCTGTTGCCAATTTCATTTTACTATGATATGTTCTGTAATTGCATTTTAAAGCTAGATTATCAAGTCTGTATTTTTTGTTCGTGAAAAGCAGGTGTTAGTGCATTTTGGATATCAAACACCTTTTAAATTTGTTTATCAAAATATTAGATCAATTGTTTTTAAATGGTGTCATGAAGGCCTATTCATATTTTATATATTATTTGTAGAATATAATATTGTTATTAGTTTGATCTTAATATGTTTTTGTTGTTCACAAAAGTATCTAATCAATAATTTTTTTACACATTTTTGACGTTTGTACGTTTATCTAAATAAATTTATTTCATTCGAACTGTGTACTCATTATACTTTCACATGATCATTATAACTGATTATTTATTTTCAAAATCTCACCATTTGCTATCTTACCTAGGTCTCTCTCTCCTAACTTGTCAATACTAGTGACACTCCCTCTTTTCGCGGGATCTTTAACAAAGCCGGAACTCCGGCAGCACAGTAAGTTTACGGGATCCGGTGTAATCCTTCAATTGTTTTATGGACATATTCGAATAATAGCTATGCAAAATGAGTATGACTGTCTAGTCGAATATATCAAATATTTGATTGTATAGTAGATAATTCAATTAATTATCTATACTGCAATGTCGAATATGATTAAATTTAATATACTATACTGTATACTCTTATATATATATATATATAAATGTACGTCAAACATATATAAAATCATAATACTAGATATGATAATAATTGATAAATACCGTGTATATCAGGTAATATTATAGTTACTATATATATATATATATAGTATTATATATATATACTACTATTATATATATGATATATAATACTTGATATATATATATATATATACTATATAATCAAGGTTATATATTATATTATTTATGTTTATGCAAAAATTAGAGTGCACTTGTATATCTATAGTAAAATGCAAATATAATAATGAAACTTGCAACAAAAGCAGTTACATGAAGTATAACTTAGGTTTGAATATATTCTCTAGTGAATGTGAACTTGAATGTCTTTGATAATGGCCAATGTACATACAACTATGCTGTTTGATCATTGTACATTGTCAAAACATTCATTGCTTTTTATTATTTTTGTGTTATTGTGTAAGGAAGTTGCCTTCGGATATTCTTTTAAAACTAGGAGTTGATACGTCGATATTAGTGAACAGAAGACCCACTGTTTTACGAGCAGACCTTGTCAGTGGTTCGGACTCGGATGATATATATTAGTATTCTAAGCTGGATACACTCAAGTTCTCTCTATAACTTGCTCCTAAAGATAATATTTTGGCTAATGGTCTACGATGAGTACATTGTATTATTGTCACTGAATCAACAATGCGGCTGGTTCAAGAACCACAAGTTAGTGTTGCACGGACATGCCATTGGTGCTGGTTTAAGATAATCGGGCAACCTTACAATCAAGCAATGTAGCATTATATTAAGGCTATCGTGACTTGATATACTACAGAAGTGTTCACTCAATTCTATTTTGGTTTTAATGCTAGCCTTTCCTATGTTGGTTATTTATTACTGTTTTTTTACGGTCTAATAATAATTTGTGCATTTAATGGATGCATATTTTTTCTTAAATATGTCTTCTTTCTTCGATTCCTTGGATACGTTATACAACCATACTTTAGTATTTAATAAGAGTTTGTTAGTAAAGCTTAAAGATGTATAATTGAAGTTTGAAGCAACTCTTATTATTTCCCTATTACCGAATTTGGAAAAATTACTGAGATGCAAGTTTGCACAAAGAAATTATATGGAAAATAATATACTCCAGAAAATCAGCTTTTGATCAGTTCGATGATGTGCGGCGCTTAGCTTTGTGCCGACCCTCCCAAATTTATCAATCACATATTATCATCTTACGCGGAAGACTCTGCACCAATTGCACTGGTTACTTGGCTTACCCAGATGAACGTTCGTGAAATATGAGATGTAGCCAGGGGAGAGCTCCATGTTTTGCAAGATGTAGAAAGAGTTATTAATAGTAAAGGGAATCTAGCTTTTGCATCAAGTAAGAATCCACATCATCTCCCTCTGCATGAATCCTATGATGTCAATGCAAAGTTACTGGAAAGTGATATGACGTCTTTAAGAAGTAACTCCTAGGAGATCAAACCAGATCAAATTTGAAAAGGATATGACGTCTTTAAGAATGTAAGGAGTTATGCAAAGTGGAAGATAAGTGCTTGCGCTGCAGAATAGATCACACGGACATCTCATTGGTCTACCTCTCCTGCTATATCGCTGCACGTCCATAGTTAAACTATGTATAACCAGATTTCGCCTCCAAATAATTTCACCAAAGTGCTTTGGGTTTATAGAGCCAACTTTATATAGATTCGATGATACAGATGCAAAGCACGTCGTCTCTCTCTGAGCCATTCCAGCTACTTTCATCCTACAAGCACTCCGCTCATATTCATTCCAAACCTGCTGTTGATAAAAGAAACTAATGAAGGATTCTGGTTATTGACAGAAACAAATATGGCTAAAAATATTGGTGATTGACATGAAATTTATAACCATCCTGATATGATCACCTGATATAACACTCTGCTTTAAGCAATACCGCACTTAAGCCCTAACAAGTCCTCTATTTCCTCCCTTAACTCGCATGAGTTGGTTTTTGAGTTGTCAAACCACTAACGTTGGTTGTAACTAACATTGGCTTATAATTAATGAGCTAAAAATGTAATTAAAAACCTCAGCACAACTCCAAAATCAGTAATAAATCCACAAATTTGTTGGATGAAAAGAAAATATAAATCGCTTACTAGTTATACAATACTACTAAATGCAAAAAATCCCTAAACAAAAAGTATCTTTTCAAGGTTTCACTACTTAGAATCCAGAGAGTTTCTATACTACTCCAGAGGTCCACTCCACTTGAGGTGTAATACCTGCCCTGTCATATCAACTACACCGAGCGGATCCAGCAGGCTAGCAGTATTGCAAAGGCATTGTTTTGATTTTTAAACGTTTCCTTAACTATTTAGCTTGACGGTACCAGATGACTGGACAAATGCATATGTTGCTGCCATTTAAGACAAGGTCAGTATAAGGAGATTTGGTGCAAATTATAGGCCAAGTTAGCTTAACATCTCTGGTCTGAAAAAAATTCTGATATCAAAGGTACTCGAAAAAGCTTTAATAAAAACAGTCGTTCACCAAAAAAAATGTACTGTATGATTCTCAGCATGGTTATTAGAATCGGGGCGTCATGTCAGACAAACACAAACCTTTTAGAATTTTATGGATAAATCATGCTTACTGACTCGCATTGACACAAGGAAGGAGCTCCGATTAGAATTATCTCCAACATATTTTATTCTATGCTCTCTAGCCCAGAGCAGTGAGCGTCCATATGTGCTACGTTCCACTAAGCGTACTCGATTCTAATAATTTAATCATAGGTGCTCTCGAGAGTGATCGGCAAACTTAGTTGGAACGATCTCTCCTCTCCTCT
>JABUQX010123086.1:10000-15000 GCA_015478945.1 Trachelipus rathkii
AGACACTTTTATTAGTTGGAGAACCAATGAGGTCCATACTCTTTTGCTCAATAAAAGAGAAGTTAGGCAGATCATGCAGCGATTCTGAACCTATTGAAATTATCAAGATTTGAGAACGAGAACAGGTTTGACCGAACTATTATGTACTTTAAGACAATGATTAAATCAAAGAAAGAATGAATTTTCTCATCCCTTAGGATCACCCATTTACTATTTCATTAAAATCAAAACACTCTCACAGCCAAAGTCATAGTCATTTTAAAGATAATTGGCACAGAAGCTACGCAAGCCCCCAATAATGAAAGGGCCGGATAACATGGTTAAAACAGTGAAAACTTTGAAGGAGAGAGCATTGAAATTGGTAACTATTAGAATGTATTTAACGTTACCAATATGAGGTGGGGGTGGAGGAAATAGCGAGCCTATAGCGAAATTGACCAGTGGTAGAGCATAGTCAAGTGTGTTCAAGAAATGGCTAGGACGATTTGCGTAATATAAGAGGGTTCCCAAAACATCTGGGCTATCTTGTTAAGAATACGAAATGACTTGGTCTTCTCCCCACCTAGATCTTTATAAGAGGAACCCAACTACTTCGCTTGTGTACACGGATACCCTCTAAAGAGAGAACCTCAACATTGATGGGAAAATGTTACAATATCATCAGTAGTAGTATTAAAACATTTAAAAAAAGACTAAGAAATTCGCTTCATTAGGAGAAGAGTAACAGAAACAAAATATTATTATTGTATTAGTGAGATTTTAAGGCACAAAACAGCGAAGTTATGATATTCAAGAATTATCGGACGTGTTACAAGATTATTAATGTTTGTATAAGCACAGACTCCAATTTTCATTTAGAAAGTATATAATAGGTTGAAAATGATACATTAAGATCGTTTGCGAATGAATCTACAGATATCCGGGTCCTGGAGAGGTGTAAGAGACTAGGATGAGAGTTAGTTAGTTAGAGTGATGTTTTTCCAGAGATTTGAAATTTTCATGAAAGTTATGAACAATTTCAAGTGATTAGAAATAGCAGGCATGTGCGTGAACATGCCATTCAAATAACACGCATGCAGACACTCATGTTCACACAAATATACAGTTATAATAAGCTACAGTATAATATAACCTACGTTATAAAACTAAACATAAGTTAACTTTTCATTATAGTTTTAATTGGTTTTAAAATTACTAGCCTAAAGCTAAAAGCGTTTTGATATTTCGTAAAACAATTTCAAATTTACAAACATAAAAAATTAAATGTTCAAGCCAAACTTTTTATAAAAACCGACTTCCTTTGATTTTAATGTTTTAAAATATTTTCCAAAATCTAATACGTACAAATTATTAAGGACTAGTGACAGAAATGAATAAATCACCACAAATAAAATCTAATCACAAATTTGCTCATAGATTTTCTAATCCAACTTATCATCATGTTGAACGCAAAATAAGATAGAACAAAACTTTTTTACTGGAATGCTCTAAATCGTTCACGTTCAACGCGTGCACCATTTGGTTGCTCGAACAAGGTTTAAAGCTCTAGGTAGTATTCGAGCTCTTACCATAAGTTTAGGTTACAAGGTTTAGAGCTCCATGTGGTATTCAAGCTCTTACCATTCATTGCACATCAGCTTCGAATCCATTAAATTATATCGATGATTTTCTCCTTCAAATCTGTTAAGTCAGCAACACGAAATAGTTAATCATTCACAGTAGTTTTCTTTAATATGGAGTTTTAAACTTAATTTTGAACTCCGTATCAGATTTGTTATTTCAGTGAATCACTCGATTCAATGTTCCATTTCGTGAGGGTTTATGACGAATGAGCAAAAAAAAAAACAAAACTACTTTTGTTTTGGACGCTTGGTGACGCAACTTATCATATGCATATGATCAAGTAGACCTTTTATAAAATTTTGAGAGGTTCTTTTTTAAAATAAACAATGCATGTAACTTTCTTGATTAAAAATTGTGTTGTTACTACTTTTTAAATTTTGTAAATATATTATATATATATATATATATATTATATAATATATATTATATATATTATATAAATATATTGTGTTTTAATCTTGTGGAGGTCTAATATTTATATATATTAATATTATATTATTATTATATATATATATATATAGATAATATATATATATATATATATATTATATATTATATTATTATATAATTAATACCAGTAACGGTGTGTATTAGGGGGGTAGTAAATGTGTGTGTAATTTTCCATTTAACTAAATCCAATCGAAGAAAATTTGTCCAAAAATTTATTAACTATTTTCTCGGTTTTATTTTAAAGATTAAAATTTCTTTACTTTCTTTCGCCCTTCGCTTCTGCTTGATCAAATTGAAAACAGGGGTATTAGGTAATAAGGTAAGTCAAAAAATTAGAAAAACACATTAATCAATCATGATTTCTAAGGAAATGGGAAGAATTAAAAAATGAGATTAGATCCTTCAAATGAATTTTGTATTTTATTTAGTCAGCCTTTTGAGAGAAGATGAGGATATGAAATTAATAAAAAACCTATAGGGAAAAACCTTATAATTTTCTTAAATAAATATGTTTTCAAAATCTAACTAATTGCAAAAATTCTTTTCTTTGAAGTATCATATAAAAAAAGTAAAGTAAAATTATCCAATGAACTTTGCTTTAAAAGGTATCAGAAGTTCCATATTCTTAAGTAATGTACAACTTTAAAAAGTTGTTTTAAGCGAATCCATCAAACTGCTTTGGCAACAACGAGTGCTACATAAACCATAGCGCTTAGAAATTTTTAAAGTTCCCTTTTAAAAATAAAAATAAAAAGCCAGTAGAAAAAGTTAATCACACAGTAAATTAATATGAAAACGTAAAGGTTATGAATACAGATTTTTATAGTAAAAAAACAATTTAAGCCCACAAATTAAGTTACAATAAAGGGCCTATTATTATTTGCCGTTATTACAAGTACATAAAATAATTTATATAAAAATCATATAATAATAAAATCAAAAAGTTATATAAAAAAGTTTAACTAAAAAAGTTTTTTTTAGAAACAATAAAGGCATAATTTAGGTAAATAGTATCTCAAGAAAAAACAATAGTCATAATTAACAATAAAAATTTACAATAAAATAGGTACTTAAGTATATAAACTCTCAAATTTCAAAACTGGACAATACGAACAATATCTCAGAAAGCATTAACTTTTTATTTTAAATTCAATAATATTTTTAAGTTATTTAAAACTTTGCTTAATATGCCTCGATCATTAATCCTTTACATGTTTAATTTAATCGTAATATAAAATCTTCATTTTAATTCTCTCGTAGCTTATATCATATTCTTTTGAAAGTATATAATGCATTATATTTTTCCGCATTTTCTTTCACTAAAGAAACAGAAACTTTTATGCCGTAGAATTTCCTCAGTCCTAGGTTTATTTGCAAACTTTGAAAAGCTATCAATTAACTATCTCAAAATCTGATCAGAACGTATAAAAATGACAAAGTCAGCCATTTCCGTTTGGCCACTTGAAAAGGATCAAGTGATCTTGAAAGGATAGCTTTCAAGATTTTTTTTCCTTTTATATGAATTACAAAGTGGGGGAGCAATATTGAAGTGACAAATTTCTGTTTCAGATTAAAAACAAAAAAAAGTAATTTAATACACACAAGTTTCAATGTATATTACATACACTCCAGTCAGAAACATTTTCAGACAGCATATTAAGCAATACACAAAACATTGACTTTAAATCCAAAATTTCAGATATGATCTTGACTTAACAGGGTAGATTACTAGAGTTGTTTTGACCTGTCAATTATTTTTTACATTTTTTCTTAACGACGTTGCTTGTCCATTTTTTCATATTGCAATCAATCTAATGGACAAAGTAATTTGTCATATCTATGCCTGACATACACAACGTATTATATATTTATATATATTTTAGTATTAATATATATATATATTTATATATATCATATATATATTATTATATATATATATATTATTATATATATATTATAATATATTTATATTGTATATATTATATATATATATATATATATTATTTATAATTATAATTATATATATTATATTATATATACTATATATAATAATATATATATATATATAGTAATTATATTATATATTTATTATATATATATTACATTACATAATTAATTATTTTTATATATATATATATATATATATATAATATATATATATATTATATATATAATATATATTATATATATTATATTATTAATATATATATATATAATATATATATTATATTATATGTTATATATTATATATATATATAATATATTTATATATATATATTATATATATTATATATTTATATATATATTAATATAGTATATGATATATATATATATATAATTTTAGAATATATTTATATATATATATATAATATATATTATTATATATATATATATTATATATATATATATATATATATATATATAATTATATATTATATTATTTATAATATTATAATATATATATATTATATTCTATTAAATAAATATATATTCTATTTAATAAATAATATATTATATATTAATAGGTATTAATATATTATATTATAATTTTATATTATATAGTATATTATTATATATATATATATATCTATATATATATATATATATATAATATATATTATAATATTTATAAAGGGCCTATTTATTAAGCTGGTATGCTTATGATAATCATCAATAAAAATGTAACATAACTGACAGAAAATAGGGGACATCACATTAAGTAAATGCCTGAATTTTTCAATGTAACATTTAATTTAATTTAACAAAAAAGTACAAAAAGAAAAATTTATGATATTTGCATTTTTTTTGGTGCTTTCACAACTTATGAGTTTATGGATGAAATAACTCATTTTCAACATTTCATTTCAGTTTAAATTTTATGAAGCAGTAAAGTTCTTAAAGTTGGCAATGAAAAGAAATTGAATAAA
>JABUQX010123087.1:0-5000 GCA_015478945.1 Trachelipus rathkii
AAAGAGAGAGATTTTATTATTAATTATTATTATTATGGATTATTATTATTATATTATATTATGTTGTGTCTGATTTTAATTATTCTTATGAACTATTATTACTAATTATTACTATTGTTATTATTATTATTATTTTTATTGTTATCGTAGTTGCTATTATCATTTATTTGACTTGTTATTGTTATTATGATTATCATTTAAGTTTTTATAATTTTCCACTGCAGTTTTAAATATAGGATGTTTTACAATGGGAATAGTTGCTTTTATAGCAGGGAAACTCAGTGTGTGAGAATAAAAGATGTCATTTTGTCGTTTATTGAATAATTAAAATATGCAATATGAAATTCAACAATTTGCAATGATTAGTGCCGGTAAATGAGCAATATTTAAGCATATAATTTAACTAAAATATTATCGTTAATTATAGCAATGTTCAATATATACCCTGACACTCTTTTAACACGACATTTTACTTGGGAAGTCAACAATGCAATCCTGACTTTTGCTTGGTCTATGTCCCTTTCGGGTTCAAACCAATTACATTCAAATCTTTGGCACCTCCAATCAAGGGGGGGGGGGGTGACATAACCGTTTCTTCCATGCTAAAGACTCTCATAGTTACGACAGTTATTTTATGCAGGTTCACCAATGTCTGTTATTTGTGTACACTTGAGACATGCAAGTTAGCCTCGTACATAGGTGTACACACTCTATGACATACATGCTAATGTCTTACATGACCGTCCTAATATCCTTTAAATATCTGTTCCATATATATAAGTATATATATATATATATATAATATATATATATATATATATTTAGTATAGTATAATATATATATATATATATATATATATGATATATATATATCCTTTATATATATAATATATATATATATATATATATATATATGTAGTAGGTTAGAAACTAAACTCTCACAAAGGAATTAGAATTAAAAAATTTCCGCTATTAAATTTAACTAGGAACAATAATGAATTTATATATAATATA
Organism: Trachelipus rathkii; assembly: GCA_015478945.1. Taxonomy (NCBI): domain Eukaryota; kingdom Metazoa; phylum Arthropoda; class Malacostraca; order Isopoda; family Trachelipodidae; genus Trachelipus; species Trachelipus rathkii. The sequence goes on from JABUQX010123087.1 coordinate 1,015, forward strand.
TATATATATATATTATATATATATATATAATATATATATAATATATTTATATATATATAAATTATATATATATATATATATATATATTATATATATAATATATATTATATATATATATATTTTAATATATATGTATATATATATATATCATATATATAATATATATATATTATATATATATATAATTATATATATATCATATATATATATATATATATATATATATATATATATATATATATAATATATATATATATAATATATATATATTAATATATATATATATATATATTATAAAAGTTTGCTGATGAGTTGTATTAATTTCTGGGATGGCACGGAAAAAATCAATTGAATTTTTCAACTGATTTTTTCACTTGATTTTTTGCTTTTTTTGCTTTTTTTTCTTTTTTATATATATGTTTTATTTTTTTTGTGTATTGAAGTGATTTAACTTCAATAGAAATAAAAAATTATAATAATAATATCATAGCAAGGCTACTACTCTGTTACAAATTTCTACACTATAAAATGTCAACAAAAGATCATGTTTCAAACATGTTTCTTTATTTCTGATGTAATATTCATCAATATTACAAATAACACTCTTTAATGTTGCTCTTTCATTTTGTCATAGTCTATGGGGCCTATTTTAAGATTTTGAACTTAGAGCTAGGGCCTAGGGTTAAAAATAATACTATATCAAACTTAGAAAAAAAAAGTTTGTTTACAAATTATATTTCGCGTGACGTCACGAATCTCAAAAAATCCAAAAAAAATCTAAAAAGTCAAAAATTGATTTTTTTCTCAAAAAATTCTAAAAATTCCCAACCCTGATATATATATATATATATATATATATATATATATATATATATATATATATATATATAATATATATATATATAATATATATATATAACTATATTATATATATAATATATAGTATATATATATATATATACTATATATATATATTATGGTCTTCTAGACTTTTCAAAATTCAGATCTAATAATTTGGCCTGGTGATAGGCCAATCTTTCAGTTTTTTCCTCAAAAAATTCATTTCAAAGTTAGAACCTTGTCGGCCTATAGATCTATTTCAAACTTCAAAAATTTTAAAATTTTTTTTGGACTTCTAGACCCTTTCAAAATTCAAATCAAATAATTTAGCCTGGTGGTATTCCATTCTTTCATTTTCATTCTTTAACTTCAGGTTTCATTTGTCCTCGGGTCACTTCTAGCCAATTTTCAGCGAAAATGTCTGGACTATAGAATAACAACCCTTATTTGATAAAGTTAATGTAAATAATCTATGCCTATCAGTTCAAGCCATTTTCATCCCTCAAGACACAAGTAGATATTTATATCTTAGTCAGATAGAGAGTAGGCCTACAGACACTAATAAAATAAGATGCAGTTTATGTTAAAAGATCTTGTTGAGGAGTAGAGTCCTTGTTTAAACAGATTTAACAAAAGGATACAAATATTATAAAAATATTTAATGATAATGAAGTTGATTCCCTCATTCCTGAGTTTCATAATGAGGAGTTGTGTAGTCAGATTCAGTAGCGCGAATTCTCAATTAAAAAAATCAAAAAAATTTAATGTGAATTAAAATCCTAAAGGGGACAAAATGCAACCCCTCAAAAAAACACTTGCTCTCATTTGAGTGAATTGTTCTGAGCTATAGATTGTGGTTTCTTTGAGGGCAATGAAACTGATAAGTTTGCTTGATAAAGAGCCGTTCATTTAAAAAATTTAAGAGTTCCTTAGATTTCCGCAGAAAAATTTACTGAATCCAGTAAACCTTCAACTGCTTAAGAAAATAAATTAAAGGGAATGTGCATACTCTCTGATTCAGAATCTTTCTATTAGTGACAATAATTATAATAAGGCTCTTGAACTTCTAGATAAAGTATTTTTAGACGAAAATTTTCTCATTGATGAAATCATTAAAAAAATAATTTATTTAAAACATGCTCTTGACCCAACGTATAATGCGACAAGTGTTTACTTAAATGATATCAGAACATTAATATATGAACTTGAGAGTTATAACCTCAAATATCTTGAGGAGTCTACAGGATTAGTAGTACTTAGCCACACAGTTTTATCAAAATTACCAAATGTGGTAGTAAAGGAAATTACTCGCAAGTTGAATACCAATTACCCTGATTTAAATCAAATATTCAACAGCTATAATGAAGTTATCAAAAATATTCTTTGTAAGCAAAGGAAAATTTCCGACAAGTACCTCCCCATGTCTTTGCTATAGCCAAAGTACCAACAATTTATATTTGTTACCATCAATTACTTATAATAATTGGTAGAGGTAAAGTTTCAACTTCAGTTCGATGCCTAGTCGACTGTGGCTCACAAAGGTCCTACCTTTCTAAAAGATTGCTTGACAAACTCAATATATCTGTAGAAAATCTTCAAAGCACTCAATATGATATAAAAATCTATTTAGGTGTTACCACGTTTGAAAGAGACTGTTCCTGATGTATACTCTGTTACAAATTTCTACACTATAAAAATGTCAACAAAAGATCATGTTTCAAACATGTTTCTTTTATTTCTGATGTAATATTCATCAATATTACAAATAACACTCTTTAATGTTCTCTTTCTATTTTTGGTCAATTAGTCTACGGGCCTATTTTAAGCATTTTTAACTCAGAAGCTGAAGCCTAGGGTTAAAAAATAATACTAATAATATTTATTTATACAAATTATACTTTCGGCGTGACACCACGAATCTCAAAAAATTCAAAAAATCCAAAAAATCAAAAATTGATTTTTTTTCCAAAAAAATCCAAAAAAATCCCCAACCCTGATTAACTTTCATATAAATATTTTCTGCCAAAGAGTCTTAAAATAACTGGTGAAAGCAATTCGCAGGGAACTTGATGATGTGCTTCTTTGTCACCTGTGGTAAAGAAATTAAAACAATAAATATTAATCAATAACCAAGCAGCATATATTAAACAAAATATTAACGAATCTACCTATCTATCATATAGTGTATGTATACGGTTATTTGTTATTATATTTTTTGATCCTGCTTGATGTATGCATGATTGTATATACTATATATATATAATATATATGATATATATTATTCCTATATACTATATTATATATATAATATAGCTATAATATTATATATATATATATATATATATAGTGATATATAGTTTTAGTATATTATGGATTAATATAATATATAGGCGCGGCTTTTACGGGGGAAGCAACAGGAGGCCGGGCCTGCCGTCTAAAAAAAGTAAAAGCAACTAATGTAATAAAGATAATTTCAGTTTACTATTATATTTAGCTATTAAATAATGTTTAATGGTTATCAGTGCAAGAACGCTAATTTGTACTATCTAATTGTATCAATTTATTTCTCTTGCAGAAAACATTATTTTTCAATAAGGATCAGTTGAACTGGAGGAAGTTTTGATTTGTTGCCTTGCCAATGAGAATGCTTTAATTTAATGTGCTTTCAAACACATGGTTGTCATGGCAACGTAAAAGAAACCTTATTCTTATTTTTTCTCTTTTTTGAGGATTTTTCCACAAAGCCTCCTCTCGAAATTTGGCACAAGAAGTCCAATTTAGTAAAAACATTAAACAAAAAGATATTTAATGAATCTATCTTTACTATTTATGTATTTACCTAGTAAATATATAATATATATAATATATATAATATATATATATATATATATTTATATATATAATATATATAATATATTTTGTGAGAGAGAGAGAGTAGAGAGAGAAGATGAGAGAGAGAGAGAGAGAAGAGAGAGAGAGAGAGAGCAGAGAGAGAGAAGAGAGAAGAGAGAAGAGTTGATAGGTAATTTACTATATTTTTGTTAATAATTTTAGTTGTAATTTTGAATCTTTTAATAATAAACTTTTCTGTGTAAACTTAGCAATTTTCAAGTGGAGAAGGAGGCAAAAATAAACCTTTTAATTTT
>JABUQX010123087.1:15000-19852 GCA_015478945.1 Trachelipus rathkii
ACCGATTTCTCCCATTTGGGCATCCCATCTGTTCAACATTTCCTGCAGGTCCGCTCCCTCGCCTGCTATCAATGCTGCATCATCTGCGTATAGCAGTGTGTGTTCATTGTCTACCTGTCTACATATTCTCTTCAGTCCGTAATCCATGTATATTATGAATAGCAGGGGCGAGAGCACACTGCCCTGTCTCACTCCCACTCCTGAACTCACCTCAAACCATCCTTCTTCTCTTACTTCTCCCTTTATCTTATTTCTTGTACTGCAGTACGTACTTTTTATTGCTCTTTTTAATTTTTGTGGTATTTCATACTCTTGTTCGTCCAGTGCTCGCCATAGCTTTTCCCTATCAATCCTATCAAAGGCCTTCTCAAAGTCTACAAACGCCACATCTGCTCCTTTATTCCATTCTATTGTTTTTTCTATCATCATTTTCATGTAGAAGATTGGATCCATTGTACTTTTTCCCGCTCTGAAGCCATACTGCCAACTTCCTAGTTTATCTTCAACTTTGATTCTCAGTCTCCTTTCCAATATTCTCTCGTATATTTTGCTAGCAACATTCAGTAAAGCTATCCCTCTGTAGTTGTTACAAATTCTTTTATCTCCTTTCTTATATATAGGGCAAATCACCGCTCTACTCCATTCGTCAGGTATTCTCTCTTTGTCCCATATCTCATTTAGTAATTCTAGTAGCCATACTTCCACTCCTTCTCCAGTCTTGTATAATTCAGCATTCAGTCCATCGGTTCCTGGGCTTTTTCCATTTCTTAGCGTTTTAATTGCCTCTCTTATTTCCTCCAGCACTATCCCCTCTGTCCTTTCTCCTTCCTCCACCACCCCTCGTTCCCTCTCCATCTGCACCTCCTCAACCTCAAATCTCAACAATTCCTCAAAGTATTCTCTCCATCTTTCCAGCACCTCCTCCTCCTCTACCAACGTTTCTCTAAATAAAAAAATAGAAATATATATATATATATATATATATATATATATATATATATATATATATATATATATATATATATATATATATTATTTGTAAAGGTATTACACGGCAATGTAGGGGTCACGGAGCCGTACAGGGGACACAGGGGGACGTTTTCCATACCCCGTGGGAGGGGCGTGGAGGAACCCCCGCGACACCAAATACCAAAGGGGGAAATAGTCCCACCCCGTAGTTCCCGGAAGGCCCAGAGAGACCCCGACTCCTGCCATCGGTGCGGTATACCCTTGGGGTATTCTATAATTAAAAAAACAAAACAAAACTACACACGTATAAAAGGTCTTAAATAGGCTTTCTCCTCATAATCTTTTTACTATAATTATTAACAATATTTTTTTTTAACATTTTCCTACTAAAATTTTACCAGGATTCCAAGAATGTATTCATTTTCGCTGTAGCTATTGTAGTTTTTGAGATATGATTTTTTTTATTTCGACCCTAAAACGTCTATTTATGTATCATAGAGGCTACCTGTGAAAAATTTTTTTTGATCCGAGCTCCCGTTTCGTGTGGGCGTTAAGTAACCTATATATATATAGAGTTATATATAAAGAGAAAGATATATAGTGATATATATATATATATATATATATATATATATATATATATATATATATATATATATATATATATATATATATGTATATATATGGTATATATATATATATATATATATATATAGTTATATATATATATATATATATATATATATATATATAAAGTATATATAATTTTATATATACAGCATATATATATAGTATATATATATATGGTTATTATATATATATATATATATATATATATAAGGTTGTATGGTGAATCGACATTAGTTGCTGGTTATATATTATATATATATATATATATATATATATAGTATATATATATTATAGCATAAATATATGTTGGTATATATAGCGTTATTATTATTGCTATACATATACATGTTATTGTTGCCATGCTGCTGCTATTGGTCTGCTGGGCTATTGTTACATAGTTAGCAGCTGCTGCTGCTATATATGTTGCTATAAACATATATATGGTTGCTGCAGTTATGTTGCTATATATATATTATATATATATACATATATAGCACTATAGTATACATATATATATATATATAGAGACATATATTCATATACATATATTATATATATATATATATGTTATATATATATATATATATATATATATATATAGATATATATATATATATATATATAGTAGCAGTTATATATATATATATATATATATATATAGTTATATATATATATGTGTATATATATATGTTGTTATATATAAAAAGCATCGTAAGTGTCATCCTGCTGATTTGCCCGATATCGGATTTCATTTGCTGTAAAGGTGTTTTCTCTTTTCTTTTTTTAAAAAAGACAAAACCAGGGTGGGTTGGGCTTCAATAACCCTGGTTTTATGCCAACCCTATATATATATATATATATATATATATATATATAGTTAGTATATATATATATATATATATATATATATATATATATATATATATATATATATATATATATATATATATATATACTTTGTCGCACACCATTCTCATACTGCGAGAAGCGGGCAACCTCGAGTATGTATGTGCCTTTAAGGTATTGAAAATTTAGGCAGTGATGGATATAAACGAGAATTGTTATTAACTAACGGAAGTTAATTTTATGTTAACGAGCCGTTCGTTAACTGAATATAATTCCCTCAATTTTTCATCGTAACTTTTTAACTTCGTTAAAAATATTTCTTTTGTCGTTAACAGATAACATTTTCTCAGTATCCGTAATTGCTTAATCCGCTCCGCAAACAAATTAAAGCTTCGAATGTCCAGAATTCAGATTGCTCCCTTTATTTCTGCAGTGAGAAGTTGCTATTTTTACTAAAGAATATATATTTATTTATATAATTTAGTTATGATAATATCGAGCGACTAACCATTAACTGGTAAAGATAAATTATCTTTTGTTTCTTTGCTTTAAATCTTTCTTCGGTATGACAGCAGCTCATTATATTAACCCAAACCAGCACCAGTGTTACGACAGTCCACCTGCCCCTGTCTGAATGATTACCACATTTGTGATGTCATCATAGTTGAACAAGACAGGATGAAGATCCGACAAGTTTCAACATTCCGGACAATTCAACAAAGTAGCTGAGCAACCATCGACAACGGGTCTAACTTTTTGAGCCTCTCATTCAATATGTTGGACTGGAGGAGTTGTTGTCTGACAATTTCAGTGTTGTCAAACCACCTGATGCCGAAACAAACTAAAAGGACGACACGGCTGAGGGTGAAAACCCATCAACATTAAACTCCATAAAAACATAAAAGCTACGTTAATCGTTCACGTGGGAGGCGAGGCCTTCACACCTTAAGCAACGGCCTCTGTGGTTTTGTTTATGAACTCTAAACAGATGGGTTCCTTCCTCCCATCGTTTTAAGGCTTTCAACAGAGAGCCTAAGACAAGGCGTAGGCAATATTAAATGCTCAGAAAGAAGTCATCAGATCGGTGATGCTATCGAAGAGGTGCTAGACAGAAGACTGGTTGCTTCTGGCAAGACAAAATAGAATTACTTGTACGACTCTGAACAGCATTCTGGCAGCAGAAAATTAAAGTGGTCAACTTAATAAATCTCTTTCTCATTCACGAAACTCCTCACCTTCCTCGTAATGACCAGGAAATAGCCCTCTCTTAAAGGACTGGACCAAAGCCATGTCTCATGATACTGCTTGCAAAATGAATCAATTAAGAGGAGAAGAACGCCTACCATGAAATTCTCCAAACGCACAGTGGCCATTACTCATAGAGTTTATGACCATGAGGAGTTGCTTTGAAATGTCTTCAAGCCATGGCTGACCCCTGAGTAGCAGCTAACTGTGAAAACTTGAACCCCAGTTATATGGTGCCTGCCTTCCATTGAAAAGGGCAACTCACTGGTTCCAGCTCTGAGAATCACCCAGCTTCTTGTCACACTGCCACGAAGGACAAGGCTGGTGGGCCACTAAGAAACTATAACTACAAAAGCAAATTGCAATTTAGCAACAGCTGCCCTGATGATTTCTTCGCTGAGTGGGCGGTCAGTAGCAGTAAATACATCAGTAAAAAAAAAACTAAAGAAAGTCCTGTCGATATTTGGCTTGTAACAAAAGGGTAAGGAATGGGGCCTTCTGAGAATTTATAGTTGAAGCAAATTTTTTGTTAACCTTTCCTAAAAATACAATAACCTGGTTCTTATCCCTTTGCCTGGGGAAAGGCTCTTCTCTATGTGGAAAGACTTCACGAATGAGTTGGGTCAAACTTTTGAGAGGTTGAGTATATTTTTGTAGGGAAAGTCCAGCACATATATAATTAATACATAGTCTTTACAAAATTTATTTTTTCTTTGTAGTACTGCCACAAACAAATTTTGTTACATTAGAATATAAATGCTTAAGTTTTATAGAATGTAAACGCGCAACTTATAATTTATTTACTTGAAAGTAGGTTGTTGTAACAGTGTGAAAAAAATTTAGAGATTTTTGAAAAGAACTTTATTTAGATTAAAAGTTTCTTAAATTATATTGAACTCCAAAATCATATTATTTCAGTTAAAAAAATAATAACATATTTACAATAGGAAACTACATTTTTGCACTTATGAAACGAGTTAACTATACGTGATAATCTTGATAAATTGCTTGCCATAAAAAGAAGTAAGTTTTTTTTTATGTAAACACCACCTGATGGCAAGGAAACTGAAATTAATTGAAGCGGCGCAACAAAAACGCTTTAGTGTTTCACGATAAAATGCGAAAACGGTTAAACAACCCATCGATTGAAACCGTGCCAATG